>JAULBU010043018.1:0-14163 GCA_032358235.1 Odonthalia washingtoniensis | reverse complement strand
GCGTTCAATGTTTTGTGATTACGTGCAGTTGTGACAAGAAATCATAAAAAATGATGTGGGCCCCAATTTTGGTCATTGCTGTCACCACTTCTTAATCCCATTTAGTGAAGAAAGTGATTACAGTAGTGCGTGTAAGACCGCCAGAAATACAAAAATATCAGAGAGATATGCAGGAAAGCCACCAACAATGCAAGTAAAGTACGTCATGAATGCATACATGGAAGAGATTCAAGGGAGCCATTTACATTTACGTGAGGCACTATAAATTTTTCGTGCCCGTTAAATGATGTAATGGAAACGTGTACATAAATAATGCTCATAAGTTGATTAGAATCAATGATAAATGGAATGGATTTTATAAGGATATGAATCTAAGTAGCCATCGACGTAGTGAAAACTTGGATATGTATGGCAAATGTTCAAGTTGTCAACACGTCGTTGGGAAAATCATAACAACCCTTTCACTAGTTGACATTACTTTTACGATAATTTGAAGAGGTGGAAGCGTTTTCATAACAATAATATTTAAAGTACATTCAATGGTTGAAAAATGTCTATTTAAGGGAATCTTCACATCAGTTCTCGAAAATTTTGTCTCCCTTTCCTTTCCATGCCAAGAATTCTTGTAACTAACATAGCTTAGTTATTAGTTGTTGGCATTTTTTCTTATCTAAATCTGGAAAGGTGGGAAATAGTTTGCGGTCTTGTGAATGTTGGGAGTCCTAAAATGACTTCCTGGCCCTCGCGGGTTCGTAAACGGTTATCTACTTTTACATATTTAGTTGTTAGTGTTTGTTTTCCCCAAGTGTGGAAAGGTAGGAAATCATTTGCGATCTTGTAGAGGCTTGGAAGCAGAACATGGCTTCCTGGCCCTTGCGGGTTCGTAAATGGTTACCTTCTTTTTAATATTTGGGTAGAATGAATTGTTGCAATTACTTGATAGATTTAGTTATTAGTTGTTAGATTTTCTCTTCCTCAATTTGGTGAATGGAGAAACGAAATATATTTCCTACCCTGCGCACTTTAAGTGTAGAACGGTAGTAAATAGGTTACGTTACGATATAGCTCACTGTGAAAACGGAAGCACCTGTACGACAGATGTCTCCATCTCCCGAGTGATCACCCCCAACCTAGCAATACATGATCTTGTATGGGTAGGAAGTGAGGTAATTTGTTCAAGCCTTTCTTACGAATTGTCCATGTTTTGTTGGAGTAATTTAAATGTATGGTTTCCCACATTGTAATGTATCAAACTGGCTATTGGAATATTATATACTCAGAATAAGAGCCTATCATCGCACCGTAATATGATAGCCTGAAATTTTGAAACATGTGACAAGTAATAAAGTAAATGTCATAATCTCAGAGCTTAACGTATATATCATTACTAGTACCTTGAGAGGCTGTCATGTCATTGACAGTGTAAAATGAAATCATTTATATTATTTTACGGATTGTAGTTATAGTGATAAGTGTTTATTGTAGTGTACATAAAAAGAAACAACCTTAAGATAAAATGAATGGAAAATAGGAATAAAATAACTATTTATTTCTAACGTGATAAACATAAACAGGACCGTAATCAATGAAAAGTTCAAGTTCTTTTATTTTTGAATTGTGGATGAAATGAACTAGTTGAAGACCTTTCGGAAATAAGATAGATATTAATGGAAGGTTTACCAAAAGTCTAGAATGAGATATGTATGATAAATCTAACATTGGAAAGCTGGAAAGTAAATAAAATAACTGATTGTCCTCAACATAATGAACAAGTTCGTTACCGTAGTAGAGGGAAATTTCTTCACTCCTTGCAATAGGTAATAAATTCCTAACCTCTAGATTCTGGTACGATGTTACTGCTTCATCAGTTCTCAACTTCTTATTCTTCAGGAACATGCAATTCTGTACCCTTGGATTCTTCGTGCTATCCGTACGGGATGATTTATCACCAGGGAGATAGTTGCAATCATTAATTTACCTTGTCACAAAACAAGTAGCAGCAACGATCAAATATATTTTCCTTGTACCATCCGTGGCGGTACATAGATGCGTAAAATTTTCAGCGTACTGTAGGAAGTTCTTTTTCGTTACAGAAAGGCAAATCTCCCCATATTATTTTGCAATAGAACTGGTTCCACCTAAATTTCCATAAACGAACGTCTCATAGTAGTAGCCTACAATGGCACCTACAGCGAACGATCTTCCTGCCAAAACCCCTGAACCAGCCTATTAGTGTTTGAACGTTGATGGCTGACCTGTTAGGCGCAAAGCACCGGATTCTATTGTACGCAACGCCATTTTCGGTATTCCATCAAGAGGGAGCTTCCATGACAGTTTCCACTTATTCCACGGTATTGCCGTACTGTTGTTGTATAGTTTACGATCCCCGAAGAACTGTCAAATGAATTGAAGAAGGTATTTCAGGAAAGGCTGAACCATGGGAACGTCAACGAGAATAATGAGAATATCCCATACGTCCATTCTTCTTTTGAACTCAATTCCATTCAAGTTTCCTATTAATACTTTGACATGAAGCCTGTATTTATCCGTACAGTCACTATCTGAATTGGGGTTTAGTAATTGGGAAGCGGAGAGTGCAAGCAAGGGAGCCTTGGCAATGTATAAACATTTATCATCGTTACCACAACCAACATATTTTCTGTGTTTACGAAGAAGAATACATGCCATTGCCACAGAACATTTACTGGAGCAAGGATCCACCACAAAATAGCCTGTTTTTGTAAACTTTTCGATGAGATCCATCATCCATTGTCTTGATTTTTGCTTCGGTCGGAGCAGTTCCCGTAGACCCATTTTTTAGTGTGTAACGGTAGATAGATGTTTTCGCTGTTAGGGACTTTGGGAATGTTGTTCATTCGTTAAAAGTCCCCGGAAGAACACTGTGTATTGTCCCTCGACGTATGTAGTTAAATTTCTCCATTGCATATTTAAAAACCATACCATTCTTCCATAGATGCACTCCTTGTTCAACTACAGAGAGATGAGACAATCTTTGTAACCTGGGATCAAACTTATAGTAACCTCTTTTCTTCGTGTGATGGAGCGGAATTTCTTCCACTCTGAATACTGCTCTTTATAGTTCATCTTCGTCATAGTCATCATCAGTGTCATCTGCTTCGTTTACCTTGAAATATTTTCCAAATTCTCTTGACTGGGAGAGGTCAACCAAACTTGAAAAATGCAATGTGAAGCAAAAAACGGGCATGACTACCGTTAGACATAACCTTTCGACAGATGGTCATGAAATGCCATGTCTTCATGATTGAATTGATCATGATTTGATTTTACGCGTTCTTGATCGAACCTCGTGTTTTACGGATATTCAATGAGAATTAAATCTTCCATCCTATTAATTTTATCACCTTCGAGGTCCTGATTAACATCCAAAAAAATTCTGTAACCCGCAGTCATAGCAAGAAAATGATTTGTCCATTGATTTCCTCAACTCGACCGAAGCATGTGGTCCAGATCGTGATAGATTGTTGGAATTTGTTGGTTCAATCTCATCTTTATCTTCCACGTCTGCTTGGTCTCCAGAATGATCTGACTGTGGTGATGAAGGCACCTCTGGCTCAATAACATTACGAGTTACTTTTAACTTTTCTGGTATCCGTCCGAAATCTTTGAAGGTGGGAGGTCGTCCTCTCTTTGCTGTAACTGCTGTTTCTTTTGTCTCCAATGTTGCAGAAGATCGAATTGTCGAAGGCGATGGTGATGTATTAGACTATAATGTATCAGTTGCATTGCCAGGCACTTCGATTACCGCAGATATGTCAACCTCTGGACCGTCGATGTTTATTGGTGTTGAGACGGATTCTGGGATAGTTCTGAAGCATTTGGAGAGGTCTGAACTATCTTCTTTGCAGCTGAATAGTTTCATGAACATGGCTGTTTCCATATTGAAATCCGGTTCGTACATCGAAACGTTGACGAGGATTTCTTGCGGTCTTGTAAAGAAATCTGTTGTGATGTATCGGTGGTCCTGATCCTCTTGTTTTCTGCGGTCACAAGCTATATGGAATACCAAATCTTGTTCTATGACGTGGCCACACTATTCTGTGAAGACATCGTGTTGAGTTAAAAGGGGGAAACCATTCATATTAGACGAAATTGGGATGAAAATTGATGTTGGATTGTCATAGTACATTAACGGAGAAAACATTGTACTAACCAGTAATATGTTCAATGATTTTGCAAGTCGATCCCAAGTTTAAAACTTGTTTGACAGACAAACCCAATCCTCGTACCGGTGAAGTGTCTAATTTCCACCTATTTATTGGTTTTGCAGCGCGCAAGAATATTCGATAGAAGAGCAACACTATTAAAGTACAGCATACACTGAAACGTTGATAGCGTTGACATGTTGAATAGATTCTTTCTTGGTCGTTTTGACGATAATTGGATGATCATGTAAAAGAATGTTGGACCGACCAAGAATCCTGTTGATGTATTCATTCCGTCAAATAAGTTGTTGAACATTTCGATTACTCGGCCATCTCGGCATGAGGATGTGTGGATAGCGAGGGCTGCAAAAGCAATTTTCCTAATTTTATGCGTCCCCATTTCTGCAAGAACCTTATCACCATCATTTCCAGCCGAATTGAATACGGAAAAAGTCAATGGCTTTTTTCCTTTTCTCGATTTATGTTCAAATCATTTTTTCGTATGCTTCCTTGTTGCGTCATCAGTTGACCGAACCCACTTCAGATAGTCTTGAAGGTCTAAATTCTTGTAGTTGAACTTAATCTTGAATATATTTGATTGGAAACTCTGTAGGAAAGCGAAGAGAAGGTATAGGGTGAATTAGATTTCAGCTGACGATAATAAGTCAGATGTTGTAGAGGACATTTTTGTTGACGACAACTTGTTTAAGACAGAGTAAGGACCGAAAATTGAAAATTGAATGGATGAAGATAAAAATTGTATCCACCAGTTTGCTTGAAGTAAAGTTGAACGAAGAAGGATATATTTCGTAAGATCTCTCTTCGATGTTTCTTTAAATGTTTGAACCAAAGACACGAAAAAAGGTCATATCCGAATATGGGTCAAATAAATTCTCAGTTATTGGGAAAGCAGGTGACGGAAGTGGAAGTAATGATGGATGATCGGGCGTCGTCGTTGAAAAAGCAGGTGATGGGAGTGAAATAAATGATGGATAATCGGGCGTCGTCGTTGAGGTAAGCGGTCGTGTACAACCACATAGATATGAAGAAATAATGAATATATTATTTGTAATCAAAAAATTATTAATAAAAAAAGAAAAATTTCCAACTCCCTATGAAGTTGTACATTGTGCAAATAATTAGTAATTTAATTTTTTACATCAAAAAATTAAGTAACTAACTTTTTGCAAAAATCCCAACTCCATACAGAGTTGGAAATCGTGCACGACCGTCTGCGTTACACAAATTTGCAAAAATTCCAACTCCATATGGAGTTGAGATTTCTGCAAATTTGTGTAGCGCAGACGGTCGTGAATAAATGATGTATAAATATTAGAATATCTTACACCTGGAATTTTCGATACGCCGGCACCAGACACCTCATCCCACGAAGTCCATGGGACGAGGTGTGATCGATACTTTAACGGCAGAGAATGATGTTATAAGAACACCCATACGACTATACCGTAGTCATAAGAAGCATACGATTATACGTTATCACAACAACCGGAAAATCGAAAAGAGTCATTTGTATATAACGAGAATAGTATATATTTTACGGTAATGTAAGTCGACTTTCAAAGTTACTCAACACTCAAGTAATTGGCTCTCAACTGTTCACAAATGGAATTATTATCGTCATATCAATGAACCACGTTAAATTTTTGCTTTCATCCTTCACAAAAAGCGACACAGAAGGCAATTCAATAAGAAACGGCATTGAGTACAACCCGTACATCTGTAGCACTGAAAAGGCTTATGCATGGTATTCTCAGCTTGGAAGGAGAAAAACTTTTCATCAAACCCTTGTTCAAGCTGAGTTTGGAGACGATACGTCTGTGAGGGGTATTGTTCCCGTATGTCACCGTTCATCTGTACTGTCCAAATTATCAACATACGAACACGTACAGAAAAGTGGTGGGGGCGTATGGGATGTGGAACCAGTTCTTGTAGGTACTGCATTTGTCAGAGGGTTTCTGGATGGTTCTGGAGAGACTGTTGTTGGGCAATGGCAAGGAGAATGTTATGATGAAAATTTGGATAGGATTAATTTGGAGCATTTGCAAATAGCAAAAGATTATAGAAACAACGCATATCCTTATGTTTTGACCAATCTGAGGCAGGACAATCCAAAATTTCTGGGTGACATGCTTGAAAACATTGCAATCTACGCATGGAACAGTAAAGCCATGAAATTCATTTGGATTCAAATGAACGATGCTGATGATGATGAATAAAACAGTCCCTTGAAGCTGATGGACTGTCATGTCAACAATCACCGCACAATAGAAATTTGAATTAAAGTGAATCACGTGAGAAATACCAAGAATCCACTACGGGAAGTGAGTAATGATTATCGTGATGAGTTCGTGAGAATGTTTCAAGGTGAACAACATCCGGTTGGATTTGGAATGATTTCGGTCACATTTGAGAAAAAATATATCAGCCGTGGTCGATATACAAATATAACAGAATCATTCAATATAGTCGAGTTGAGGCCCGAATTAATGGACGATGAATCGGTACTTGTTGTGGACGGTCGCCATCGTTTGGCAGCACTCAAAATACTAAGCAGTAGGATGGATACAGAAGTGAACTGGACGAAGTCCGAGTCGCTCTGTTGGTAAGGGAAGATAATCAAGTCATGACCTCTTGGGAGGTTACGATTCTAATTCGAACGAGAAATATATTTTCATAAAAAACAAAGAAGGACTCGTCAATCATCGAATTGATGAGCAGCGTAATTTTGTATGCTGATGCGTTCAGTGAGGAGTACAAGACTTTCTTTAAAGATGCTCGGGTGAAAGAGATTGCGCAGGGAATGGAAAGGACAAATTTCGTGGACATGAAAAGCACAACGACGTATGAACGTTATTCACTCGTTGAAAAATGTTGCGCAGGTTCAAGAGTGTAGTTCCCCGAATCAAAACAAGTAAACATTTTCTGCCGGCCAAGAATCTAGAAAGAGAGGTGGTACGTACTTATATAGTCCTAATCTCACACACGGAACAGAGTAGGATATACTGCTGCTTTTTGATGGTGTCAAAGCATAATTCTGAAACCGCAGTAAATATATGTTTGGCGCAAATATGTTTTACCTCGTAGGTAATTCGTTTATAAAAGCGATGAATAAGTTCCTTCACCAAATTATTGTTGCTGGATATCACCTGGAAGAAAAAAAATACAAAACACTGAAGAAACTGATGGAAGAAGTAATTCCGGAAACAAAACCAAGCATTCAATTTATCCACAGCATATCTTGAAATCTGGTCAAGCTATTAGAGTATACCCAAGGAAAATGTCCGCAAAATTGGTAACTCGTATGGTCTCATGACATGACATACTTGTAAAGGAAATATGGAGTTACTTTTTTAGAGAAGAAGAGGACAATGCAAATGGTATGGAAGGAAATGGTAAGAACAATGTTTCTGGAATGGGGGTGCATGGAGGACGTTCAATCAGAAAAAGAAGCAGGGAGAGGGAGAAACGTGAACCCATAGTTATCGGCAAGGATGATGACAACGAACCGCCTGCGAAATCCGCATCGAATGGGACTTCAAGAGAAACGAAAGCAAAGAATATTGGAAAGAAGACTATATTGGAAAACATTTTCTATCTGAGAAATCTCGAGAACGCAACGGAAGACAGTTGAAAATATGTATCAACAAAAACAGCAAACACTTGGCCTGAGTCCATGCCGGCTCGAAAACAGCGGGAGGGTATCGCATCATTTGACAACGAACCGCCACAGTCTATACACCCAGCTGGATGTAGCCTCCGGAATCGGATTATGATTTCTCGTTGTAGAGATTTCGTGACAATAAAGAACATTTTTCTGTATCGAAGACCCCATTTTCCACATGGATGGGATGATATCGAAAATGCGTAAAAGACAGTTAAAGCTAACAGGACATTTGGAGCTTCGCTGAGATGTCCAAGTTCTTCTACGAGCAGTGAATATAGGGTAATTGACGACACAAAGACATTGTTGAGATAAGCGTTAATATCAGAACATCATCGTGATCATATCTTTTTCAATTATAATCAGATATTGGAAATCAGAAATTTTGAATGGACTTGGGCTGCATACGAGAAATTAAAATTCATGGAGTTTACCTCCAATTATCCCGACGGTGATCTATGGATACATGCGGCGAAAGATGACAACTGGGATCAAGGAATAGCATTGTTTGGGAGGAAAAAAGAACAATTGGACAGTGATGGGTATTGAATTCTGGATGGTATGTCGGATCAATTTAATATTGAAGCAGAGTCGAGGAAGGACTTTGTGACTGCGTTTAACAAAGAAATTTCATTGCCGACACAAATAATTGCAGAATTATTCAATGAGATTTATAAATGATTTCCAGGAGAATAAGTGTTGATCAGTGAATCGAATAGGGATAATTGGAATCCGATAATAAACACCGCAGAGTAAAGACAATATGAATAAGATAGGAACAAAGTGGTTGGTCGTTGTTCCAGTACAAGAAAATTATTGAAGAATATATTTGAACACCATCAAGACAACGTTTGGCTAGCCGAAAGGCGCACCGCACTGGACTTATGGATTGGTCGGATGTGTGCTTTGTTGAATATAGTTAATCAATGTACTTGGTAGACTGAAATACCGAATGGAGGAGGACGCTTCTTTCTTATGTGGAAGGGATGCTCACCGAAACACGAAAAACGGTCATAATGATTTCGACATGAGAGAGACCGGATCTCCTAGATATTTCACCATTGCAACAGCTACCGAACCGGTATCTCTATAGATAGTGCCAGAGTCTCACCGATATGTCCATTTAAGCTATAATGAAAAGAACTAATTTCGATTTGTTTGTGAATGAAACCTATAGAAATTCTACCTCAATCTATTTTTATAGTTATTGGGCATGGATATTTGCAACACGCTGGAGAAGGATGGAAGGGTACATAATTCCTTAGATATCGTAGGTACATAATCGCTGACCGAACAACTTGAGAGACCCAATTGCATATGCGTACGGTCGGTCTTTCAGACGAAGAGGAGACATCAATTCTTGAAACATATAGCAACATTCAAGTGGTCCATCTCAACGTGGACTAAGCGACAATGACGATGACAATCCTGATGAGATAAAAAATGACGAAGATGATGATTTGCAAATTTGGGGCGTGGGAGAGGCTGATGAGCCGCAGTTGGTGTGGTCTATCCCTATAGAATAATTCAATTTTGCTTAGCTCTTCTTATAAACAATCCTTGATCTTATTAATGCAATAAAATATCTGAATAATGACTACTTCTTGTACTAATTCTGTTCTTTGAATAGTATGCACATCCGTGTATTTTCAATGTCTCCAGTCTGTCCAACAAAATACTTCCGTACTGGCCATGATCATCGAAACAAATATAAAATATTTTGAAAAAAACTCCAAACAATGTTTGAAGATGTGGCACATAACACATGTGTATTTTTCGATTATTATACATATGTTAAACATGTTAAATTAATGTTTACATTTTTGCTGCTGAAGATACCAACTCCATGTAGAGTTGGGATTTTTGCAATAAATTTAATATTCAATTTTTGTAAAATTCCCAACTCCATATATAGTTCCTATCTCCGAATCTAATATTCAATATATTTTAAAATACGAATATAGTTACAATTACACCTCTCTCCAGTCTGAAATGAAAATAGACTCTTCTTATGTTTCCATCATGCTTAATTCGTGCTAATTTACAACATATACGAGGAGCACTATAAAACTGTAATCACATGTGTTTCCGTTGCATACTTCAACGGATATTTATGACAAAAATTGTGACAAAAAATTCCGTATGCAATACCCGGTATTGCACCTATTCCACGGACACAATTACAGATTTCAAAAGACATTCAACATTATGAAAGTGCGACAAGAAACGCCGTTAAGACCATCATGCATATGATGTGCAACAATTACAACATCAAACAATTGTTGACGAAGAAGATAACATACTTCAGAATATCTCGGAATGGCATGAACCAAACATTCCAACACAAACAAATGAAGAATCAGTATGGAATGACAAAGATAATACAACAAAATGTCTCATTGAAGACAGTGAGGAAATCGTTGTAGCAATGCATTTGTTATGCTTATCGCATGAAATTGGTTCGGATGCTGTACAGACTGTTATTCAATTGATTAACACAGACAAATTCAAACCACATATATTTATTCAACACATAACCGATTGGAAAGAATGAATGACAATTGTCGATGGCTCGATTGATCAGAGATTAATCCATGACGGATTTCAAAAAATTGAGGTACCATAAAAACAGCGTCAGACGACAAGAGGAAATATTTCTTTTACATAAAAGACATCATTGAAGTGTTACGTGTCCAAGTAGAAGCAGCTAATGATAATGAGGTCATGTATATACCTTTCTTGAACGAACGCAATCGTGACTTTGTTATGCATCCTTTCCAGTCCCAATTATTCGCAGAGTTATACATGTCCATAAGATCCCAGATTATGAGTAATGGAAATTGTACCATTAAATGGAATTAAATCAGGGACACAATGCAGAAGTCGTTCATATGATTGATACAGCTATATACAGATAAAACAGTGACAACAGTGAAGTCACAATCATTGGTAGGATATCCAATACATTTCACGTTTCTCAACGTCTCTGTGCAGTTAAGACATTTCCCAATAGACCATGGATGTAATTTGGTTGGTTTTTTCCCAGTTGGATTTCAAAGCTCGAATTTAGACTACGACGATAATAATTACAGCATCACCAACCACGGCGACTGTTACGACCATATCATCATTATCGAACACGTACCTCTGACTTCTTCTTCAAGAGGAGGAAATGATGAAATGATTTCTTTAAATAAGGCAATGGATATGGTCCTTGATCCATGAATAGGAAGGTCACTCGCCGGCTTCTCACTGTGCACACGTGGCAATATATCATGGAATTGCTTCCCTGTCATAGTTTCATACTGTTGTGATATACCAGAAAGCAGAGAAATGCCAGGTGTTTTACATGAATTCACTCCGATAACTCCATGCGCAAGAGGTTTAGAAACATCGGCAGATTTTGAGACTGCTGTTACAGCTCCTTCACGACATGTCGCCACCATAAAATGTAGAAGAGGTGACGCTACGGAAATATAGAAATCAGCAACTAAAATTTCATCTACAGCACGTAAAAACATCCTGGAAAAATAATCACAACAATTACTTCAAGGAATGTCAATGACTCAATGGGTCCCCTCCTTGGAAACTGTGAGTACTACACATCCACAGCTAGTTGTTCCCGGTCTTTTATCAATGTTCACGTATGAGCCATTGAACAAAGTTCATTTAGGAAGCTCAAGAGCAATCAAAACATCTTTCATGACATATCTCTCCAGCTCCGACGTATTCATGCACTGCTGGGACAAGAAGAGGCACGAGGAATTTGGATCATGTTACACAGATTTGTTACGAGCTCATAATTCACTTCACACTGCAGTAGAAAATATTTTCGCTGCACAGGGTTTCCATGTTGACTTTTCAAGAAGGAGAAGTCACATCAGCTTAATCGGTTATATTTTAACAATCAAATACGGGGAATGTTAGAAGGTAAGGATTTTTAATGTTTGAATATGGTTCTCCCATGCGACGCAGCATATGTCTACAGAGGTACTGGTCACCAAGAACAATCACCTCTTACCTATATCTGCACAAGCTACACAAATTCATTGCAAAATATTCTATACGACAATACATTGCTCTGTTGACTGAAGGAAAGATTGCGGATATTGATGACAGAATTAAGCTTTAAAGTCAAATCGCTCACACACTTTTGAGAAGCACTGCGAACATGGAATCCATATATTGAAATTTTAGTTATTAGAACACGTCGTTGAAGACCTATCGAAGTTCAGAATATTAAATATAGTAGATGCGTCTCCATACGAGCACTTCAATACATTCTTCAAGCAATCCTACAGGTCTTCTCCGAAAATAATTGCAACTCGGTTGGATGAAACCGTTAGAAACATGATACCTACTATTTCTACATTACGGAAAGTTCACATCATGCAAAATTCATGAAACGCGGATTAAAAATCATCAATACCAAACAATCAACCGGATCAGAAACTATAACACATAGTCAACAGCCATCTACATACTTGGTACGCGATAGCATTTCTGCTACATTGGTTCAGATTGATGCTACCAGAAAGAAATCTGATCTGTATAACGATGGATTAGACAACATTCTTACTCCTATATTGAAAACACTGTCCCGTACCAGTCAAACTGTTTTTACAGAAGTCATTAGGATCTATTTACAAGATAATTATATCATTTTAACATACTCCGGAATCTGTGTTATTTTCCTGAAGTACGGCTACATCATCGGTTTCCATCTACCTATATTGAAACAGTATAACAATTCTACAAATACTGTCAATTACAGTCCTCCTCCGCAAAATCTCCGGAAAACACAACATATTTTTGCAACCATACAATTAGGTCGAGTAAGAAAAAAAGAAATTGTTTCGTCCTTATCAAATCAGGTGACCAAAACAGTCCTGTACAATAAATACAAGAAGTCCTTCTCCTATTTCGTATGAATGTTTCGACTAATTTGCAGAAGAATAAAAAGAATTTTGTACAATATATGGCAGTCACTAGGACAATCTACAATGTAGATAAAATTCTTAACTTCCTACGTTTGCGGTGGTATACATCATATGAAATCGACTACATTCAGCCTAACACCGAGAATGCATCAGTTGATGATATTTTGGAGACAGGATAGTGGTATGATAGCATAGATTTCAATACAGTATGTTAATCTGTACATGGGTTGCAGTTAAATTTTGGAATTTATGCTTTTGCTGAACAGTTTCCATGGCCACGGAAACGATTTAACATCAATCGATTCTACAGATCAAGTGATTCTTTGAAATTGGTCAAAAGTAATATTGCCGAAGATGACGACTCCACATAACATGTCGGCGTATGTATACTTCATTTATCATTACACGGTCTGTGCTTCTTAATTTTCTTCTATACTTTCGTCCTTTTCTATTCTTCCGTTACCGTCAAGTAATGTACTTCTTACAGGTACTTCAACAAACTTTTTTGCAATCTTTTCTTCACTCTTACAATCACTCGCTATTTCGGCTCTATAAAATTCATGAATAATTTCAAACTTTAAACCAATGTATTTTCGAAACCATTCCGCTTGTACGGTAATGAAATTTTTCCTCGGCGTTGTCGTTGTCACTATTATTGTGGCTCCAAGTTCCATTTCTCAAAATCTTTTTCTTCTCCTCCCCACTTCGCATTACGGGACTTCAAATTCATCGGTCTCCCATGCTTTTACAAATTTTCTTATTTTTCCAACCAACTGTTCAGCTGCAAATTATACATACTTCGAAAACATTTCGATAAATTCTCTCTGACGTCCACCACAGCGATACTCTTTCACAATCAAAAATATATCACAGCTGTTTATACATGCATCTATACGGTGAATACTAGTAATAGTTCCTTCTACAGTTTTCGCTCCCAGGGTCTTAGGTATATATCCAATGAAATCGTGAAACACTGCAGGACCGATTTAATTCGTGAGCAAATTCAATTTTTCCTCATCGTCCCACTATTCATCACCTACACTTTCGCCCTAATTTCCCCTATACTGTACTTGTATATCACAAATATCCCCGGTTAGACATCAAGACATGTCCAGAAAACCCAATCTATTCGTTTTCAATAGTTTCCTTTTGGTAGTAGCTATTTCCTTTTCCCATTTTTCCGTTGCTCCAACTTCTTTCAAATTGAATCTAAACAGTATTCAACCGTAACCAAGTACTTCCAAAATCTGTCCTTTGCAGCTCTTTTTCTTTCACCATAGAAGTCCGATAGTAACTGTCTCAGACATCTCTCTAATGTCCCAACTTTACAAAACGCATCAAGAACGACATTTCTCAA
>JAULBU010043007.1:0-14164 GCA_032358235.1 Odonthalia washingtoniensis | reverse complement strand
GGTCATGGGGGATTGCTGCCGTACAGTAAATTTCTTGATAGATCGGAGGTCGACCGTGAACCTGAATTGTGCCGAGCCTGGCTTGGGAACCAAGAGGGGTGCACAGGACCACGCAGATGTCGGATTGGATAAGGCCATATCAGTACGTACCAAATCGGCCATATATTTCGAAAGGAACTCTTTTTACTGTTGACTGTAATTTCTAATACGTACTCTCACGGGATGCGCATCGGTCGTAAGCTGAATTTTCAGTGGCTTCACGTTGGCTGCTGGGCCAGGAGAAAGTGCTGTACGGAAAACGTCGAAATTACTAGACACGATTTTCTCCAGAATTTGAAAATCAGTGTCTGAAATTCTATTCTTCCGTGTCGTGTCCAGCATACAGTGTAATGATTTCTGTATTTCTCCATTTTGGTATGAATCTATCGGATCTAGTAAGGAAGGATCCAGAAATGCATTAGGTTCCGTACGGTAAGTGTAGTAATTGACATGCGGACGTTCTATATGATGTCGATTGATTTCTTGGACGTGATTTGTGCGTGCGGCCATCAGACGGTGTACATGTCCTCCAATGAACTCAGTCGTATCTGTTGTAGAATTACCAAGTTTAGAACAGTCTGAACAATCAAGTACCGAGCGGTCCGATTCCAAAGAGTATTTGTGTACACTTTGAGATGTTGTAGTATTGGACGCCCAATAAGAACGTCTTTACAGGCTAGTTCATCGTCAGCAATGAGAAATTATCTATTTATCAGTGCCCGTTGACCGGATCGGAGATTCAATATATTACGTGGGACCGTCCACGTTCTTTAAAATGAAAACGAATGAGCTTCATCTCCGCTACGTAAAGAGACACGTAAATGTACCGAACGGATAGCATCAATTTTTCCAATACCTTGTAATGCTGCTTTTTCAGCGAGTGTTGGAGGTACCAATCTGTCTTCACTGCCATCATCACACCTACCAGTGGCATTGAGGGAATCTGTCCCGTCCGTAACTGTAGTTGAGCAAGACGGCGAGTCTAATGATACAGGAACTGATTTTTGTTTTTTAACCGCCTGGTAGTACCAAATACTTTTTTGTTACCGTATGTTGTGCCTACCGAACCTGTTGGTTGAGGATTTCGACTATGAGTTATATATGCAGGGCCATCGCCGGATTGACTGGCAGCAATGTCGGCCTTCATTTTTTGTTTCTCAGTCTCCGGCGAATTTGTGCAGTCGTCAATCCAATGGGAGAGATTTTCCTTCATATGTTTCGGATACGGACAAGCTGGCATAATGTTTTTGGGTGTCTTGCTGTCTGCATCCGATATTTTGATGGAAGGAGAAGCTGAAATCTTATTGGAATTGCTACCGGTGTAATTGGGTATATTTTTTGAATTTCCATTCTTGTTACGGTCTTTTTTCGGGCCAACATCTATGATTTAGAATGCTTCCGCGAGTTTCATTACGTGTCCCATGAACGCTTTCAAATTCTTTCGAATGTCATCCTCAGCGAATGAAAGATCGGAATACAGTCGGTCTTGTAGATTACGTGGCCGGATTGCCGTGAGCACATGCTGCACCGCAAACTTGGGAATATCGGTTAGAACCCACTTCAGAACGTGACAACGTAGTAAAGAAACATAACTGACAAACACCGTTTTCATTCGAGATCGTGAAGACCTATCAGTCATCTTCAATTCGTTGTCGACAATGTTATAAAGGTCCAAAACGGTGATTGAATCTTTCTTTTCTTCCACCATCTTGTTCAGATATTTTCTTAAAACCTTGTCGCTAAACGATTCCATATCATCAGCATCATCAATAAAGCCGAGAAATGTAGCAGATTCGAGCCATTCGACGTCAACACAGAATTTGATGTTAACCGGGCGAACCACTTTGGTTGTAGTCAAAGTGTTACCTGTTAGTTGTGCAGAACGGGATTTAACTTCATTGAAATTTTGTTCACAAAGTGTGAAGAACACTCGGACTGATTCCGACTCGGTTTGATGTAGGCGAGATTGATTGAAGGAGCTTGATACGAATGATGGAGGTTGTACGATAACCGACGGCGGATTTGTTGAATCAGAAATGGTTGTTGTAGTATTTTTGTTCTTGAGTAAAGATTTTTTGTAAGCCAAAGCGTTGGCAGTGATCACTGTACCGTGTTCGGCTGTGTTATTGTAGATGATCAAAATAGATTGTGCGATGACAATTATTTTTTGATCGCAGACGATGGTGATGCCACTTACATCATGACGACGTTTTCTTATTTCCAATGTCGATAGAGATACAGATCAAGACTTTAAAGGTGAGAAAGTTTCATCCATTGTGCAAGAATCACCTGCAGATGAAAATATAAAGCAGCGTGTAGGCTTGAAGGACTTGCAATTGAGGATGATTGTTATAATTGAATCTGTGTGGAATGTGCAGGGGGTGGTAGTGGTGAACGTGGAATGAAATTCAGGATCAGGATATACTTGTTTTGCGTGACGGCTAAGGTGAAGAAAATATCTAAACATTCCATATCCGATCGCATGCTTTAATAATGTTAGTACGGTTAGTAGAAAAGTCAGTTGTTTTCGGATGGTAGTGCGTGCGAGAGTAAGAAAGTGCAGAAAATATCTAAACATTCCATATCCGATCGCATGTATTAATAATTTTAGTACGGTTAGTAGAAAAGTCAGTTGTTTTTGGATGGTGGTGCGTGCGAGAGTAAGAAAGTGCAAAAAATAAAAGCATTGCTTCTCTGCAAATTAAAAGGGCAATTGAAACGGTACGAGAACAAAGTTGAATGGTATAGAAATTCTTCTTTGGATTTGCAATGGATTTCCTCGATGCTGCTGATTGAATGTGGTGAGTGTAATGAAAATCAGAAAAAGAAAACGTCGTAGATATATTTTTTCAAAACTTTAACACTTGTAAACCGTTTTGAACAGTACACAATGCCTGTACCTTTAAAACTCAGATTTCATTGGTTGAATATTTTTTGATTACAGCTAGGCACGGTGTCCGACAGTCTTGACGATGCTGTCTGTATGTCAGAGGAGTCTGTTCTGTTATAATTTCGCCAGTTTTGCAAAGATTCAATTGAAATGTATGGTGGACGTTTCTTCAACAGATTTACAACTTCATTTGAATTACAATCAATCGTCAAAGAGTATACGGAAGTCAGTTTTCCTGGTTGCATCGATTCTGTTGATTGAATGAAGTATGTCTGGAAAACTTTTCCACCGACTATCAAAGGTCAATGCTTAAATTGAAGGGACTTAAAAAGTGCAACAGTCCAGTGTGGAGGGTGGTGTGATCATAATCTTTATTGTTGGTCCTGGTTTTCTGGACGTCCTTGAACGAACGATGATCTCAAAATATTGGCAAGATCGGCCTTTTCTAGAACATATTTTCAGACTACTTCTGCATATCAGTCACGGATGGCTACGAGATAATGGAAAATAAAGACAAGCATAAACTGCTTTATTTTCTGGGGGATGGTATATACCAATTCTGGCCTTTGTTTGCTCGTCTGATTTCAGATACTACCGATCCTATCAAATAGAAATACTGCTTTAAGCAGGAGTCTGTTAGGAAAGACGTCGAGAGACTATTTGTTGTTTTACAATCTCGAATCGAATACTTCGTAAGGAGAGCAGAAGATGGGAGCTCAATGAAACTATACGCATATCCAACTTTTGTGTGATTTTGCACAGTATGCTAATACGCAGGTCCCAGTTCACAAAAGGTAATGTAACTGTAATCAGCAGGGCGTATTTGATGCAATTAATGACCACAGAAATGGAAAGTATGGTACAATATGCTTCAGAGAGGAGAGATAGTATGAATTATGCAAATTCAAGACGTTGCCATGATATAAATGATGAGGCTGACAGGAAAATGTTGAGAAATGTGGCTTTTACAAATCATAATGCGCATTTTCAATACAATCAGATCTTGTTGCTTACAATAAACTCACAGACGGATTGAAGGAAACATAAATAACAACATTGCACTGATATTCCTTTATCAAAACAATTTTTCATTTTTTTACGAAATATAGAATATTTTGGCATCCTCCATACATTTTCAATTATTCTGTCACCATCACCATCCATTTCAGACTCCCCAAGTTCCGTTAACTTACGAACCATCCGTTCATATTCCAAAGTTCCCTTTTGTAAAAATTGTTGTTTCATAAATAAACCTTCTCTTTTACATGCCCGTTGTTGTCTATCATTATTCGAATTTGTAAGCTCATTCGTGCACTTCATCTCAAAAGGAACTCCTTCCATTGTTTTTTGAATTTCATCCTACCTGATTTTCTGTACTTCTTCTTCTACAAGCTTTTAATATCGCGCGATTTTCTGCTTGAGGAATCTTCCGCTTCGATATGTTCTACATCATCCACTGTGCGTGGAACCGTGCGTTCTACTCCTATATTTTGCGTTGATGTACACGTAATTTTTGTGAATTCACCAGTGTTAAAGTTACTACCAGTGACATTGGCCTCATCACCAGTTGCTCCCACGTTTTTTTCAGCCACTACTGTTCCTCTTTCATTTTCCATTATCGTTACTCCATTATTTCGTGAAGAAACAATTTATGAAACGCAGACTGGAGTGAATACACTTTCGCCTACATGAATGTCATTGGAATCCCTGTCTTTTGTAACAGCTCTTTCCAATGACTTCATTATTGCTCCCTATGGCTCGGATAGATCGATATTGACACCTCCCGTTTCATCGGTTGTACCAAATTTCGGAATAGCTTTCAAAAACGCCGTGGATTCCATAAACTTATATGATATTCCTATTTCAGGATTTTTGTCCTTTTCTCTTCGTCCTCTGCTTTGAAATGAAGCATTTCACATTTTAACTAGTTCAACGTTTTGCAAGTTTCCAGTTCGGTTCATGAATAGTACCTGCCGGTGCAATGCGTTCCACGCCTGCTAATCTGCTGACACCGATGGCCCTTTCGCACCTATAGATTTATTTGAAAGTGTCAATCTATACCGTCGTCGGCATATATTTTCTCCTCCAATCCACATAATTTCGTCCCTTTGCACAAGATTCTGTGTTTTCTCTACGCATGGTTTGGATAGATACAATACCTCCATCGGTGTCCACTATGTTCCACTTCTCTTCCCTTCATCTGCACTATCCCGGTTTACCTTCCCTTTTTTATTCTTTGAATTTCGCGTTCACCCGGCACTAATCCTTCTGTTTACTATTGTCACCTTTCCTTCCTCATTATTCACTCCGATACCACTTGTACGGTCACCGACAAAACTACAGAAACGACAACGCCTCTTTTTCTCCATTCCTACAAGTTATCTTTTCATTTCCACAGCCGAACCTAAAATTCCTTCATCCAATACTTCATTATTTATTCTCCTAATAATGTTATCTCCATCAGTACGTGTTTCTTCTACTGCTTCATCAATCAATTCTTGTAATGATCCGTCCTCAATTGCAAGACGCCTAGCGTGATTTCTGTTTATACCATTCTCAACACCGAAACCATTGCATTCAAGCTTCCTCCGAGCCCTTCCTTTTTCTGTCTCTGTACCATTCTGTTTTGTCGTTTTCAAACGTTTACCTACCCAAATGGTTCTTATACTTCTCCTGTCGGAACTTCCTCTGCCCCCAGTTCGTCCACTTCTGTCTTTATCTACAACGCTTTCAGATCCCATCATGCTATTGCTGTTTTGACCACGTTACTGTTACCAATTGAGTTTATTTCATCATGCACACTGTACTTCAGAATCATTCTCCCTTCTTCACTGCCCAGCACATCCACATTCCTATCATTCAACGTTCTTCCTCACTGTTCTCAAACCTTCGCAATTATGGACCCCGATTAAACAATTCATGCAGCCTGATCATTGCACTTTTTTCAGTTTTCCCCTTCTGTTATAAATGTTATCACTGAGAAAATATTAATCTGGTGTTTCATTTCACTAACGGTTAAATGTTGCAGTATTTATCACCATGTTCCCAGCTTGTAGATTTCCGCTACGTGACTTGACGCCACATTTCTGACCTGACGGACGAACCTCTACTTTTCCGATTTCACAGCTACCCATGTCGACTGTTGTCGACTCACTATGGTAAAGTATTCGTTCCAGGTTAATTGTTTCGAGGTAAAGAATCTGTGGTTTAAGTATAGTCGGTTGAATTAAAATCGACGTGTAGTGCACCTTATGGTAATACAATTCTCATATTAGCGGTTGATCTGAGTAGGTTTTGTATGTAGGACTCGAGTAGTGGCCGACAATAGATGTGCGCAGAATCTATTAGTGGTATTTATTATCTAGGCAGCATCAGGTAGAGGTATATTCTAGGCGGAATATAGTAGCTCAATTAGGCAGAATCTAGAAGTAGCTTTGACACGTGAAGTGGTCGCAGTATCATCTAGAAAAATCAAGATGTAACTTGGCTGAGGTCAGGATACAGTGAGGTATCTCATAGCTGCTGAAATTGAAGAAAACACAAATTGAACCTAAGGTCACAATTTATTGAAAATGGTTGTTGAACTGGATAGAGTAACGTGAATGAAATAATTAGTGTGGTATATGATGTGTAAATTTGGTTGGCAGGCGGGATATTAAGTGAGTGTTAAGGGAGTCCAATATGCCACTGTAACCAAGCTGTAGAAATCAGATAGCACCAATAGCACAGAGCAGGTAAGAGTAGTCTGGATATGGTTATGTTCCCAAAATATCCAGCATCGCCGGTAGTGAGCTGATTAGTTGTCTGATTATCTGTATCTACGCTTGTAGATAGGTCGACAATTGTTTTGGCCGAACTGGGGGTAAATTATGACCAAGGAGAGACGACTGATTGTAGCTGACTAATTGAAGAAGAAGGGTTTATCAAGTCAAGTGAGTTGACTCAGTTAATGTTTATGAGCTATTAGTAGGAAATAAATCACCAGGAAAGTGTCAAGATAAAATATCACAGACACTTCCAATTAATGAAAACATAAATCGTATGCGATGGTCGTACACAATATTATTATCAATAAACACAACTTGTAAAACATAAACATCAAACAATGTAATTCAAAGCTTATTCAATCAAAAACTTTTATCAAATACAAAAAAGCATTCCAAATTGCAAAGAGCATATTAAGCATATCACAGATCACAGACATAAAAATATACAACATGAACAAGTTCCAGCGTAGGGGCTGTTATATAACATTTTTTAATTCGATTTTTTGGAAAAATGTGATTTGGAGAATGGACGAAACGGCATACCTCCAAAACAATTGATATAATTCTATTCTTTACGATTTACAAATTTATGGAGAAATGTTGATTTGACCTGCAATTGTAAATGTGAAAAGATTAAATAAGCATTACTGTACATATATTTTACTTTCGACTGTACATTTTTATCGTCGCCGATCGCCGGCAACAGTTTTGGATTGACTGCGTTGTAATTGGAAGAACACATTTTGGGGATGGTATACCTTCTCGTTGGAACAACGAAGTCTGAGAAGAAACACGCACTTATGAGATCAGTATGTTCTAAAGTTGTAAATAATCTACAAAGAATTGGGACGACCTACAGTGATCAAAGAAGATTTACTATTGTGAAAACAAGTTCGACTCAAGTACACAAATACTATTACAAATCGTGAGGTGTTGAAATCACCTAACACCAAAGTCACGTTGAAAGGACCGATGTATTTACGATACATCTTTGACTACAATGTTTATTGTGCACAACTACCTGATAAGTGCTTCAGGCGATTATACCACATCTCAAAGAAACAAATGAGATAACTTTGCGCTATAGCATTAATTGGTTGCTGCAGAATGCAGACACGACCAAGTTCGAAAATTCCATCAATTCCGGTGCAAACAATTATGTGTGTGGCCATGTGCTTATCCGCTGGTGCAAGCTACCTAGATGTGTCATGGCTATACGCAATAAGTGTTCCATCTGCATACGTCATATTTAACGAATTGTTGACGGCTCTAGGCAGGGACTTGCAAACTATAACCGTCCCCAAACAGAATTTGATTTTCAACCACAGTAGCTCGGATTTTGGGAAAAAGACGGTCACCTATATAAGGGATTATAGGAGCATTAGATGGTCTAGCTGTAACGATAGAAAAAACATGTGGTGAAGACCGTTCTGATCCGAAAACCAATCGGAAGAGAAAAGGGTTCTTTGCAATTCTAGTACAGGCAGCAGTTTTAGCTGCCTAAAAGTTCGCGCTCGTTGCAGCAACCCATTCTGGAGGGACTCACGACTAAAATTGTTCCAAGCTTCCTCGCTACACAGTCTGGTGGTCAGTAAGGAACTTCTGAAGTGGACAAAAAAATCATCGTGGCAGATGACTCTTATTGCAATACACTGACTGTAGTTTCACCGTATTCTGGTACAAACATACCGCTGGATAACGATAATTTTGATTTTTATCACTCAAGTTGTCGAATGACAGTCGGAAACAGCAGTGGAGCCAAAATAGTTGGTATGGATTCGCGGGCATCGGCTGGTAAAGATTGAGCAATTACAGCAAGCTTAGGAAGTAATACATTTCCACACCAGTGGTAGATCCTTGAATAGACGTCAATAAACAAGCGAAAACGGAAGAAGTAAGAATAACCACGACGATGACTTTCGAGAAAGGTGGATATGCGCTGATGACAAAGAGGGAATTTTGATATGGTGAAAACGTACAGTAAGATGGCGCGGTCCAAGATGTGTGTTGACTGTTTTCTCGGCATTCTTATATTGCATAGAATATATAAGAGACAGAACCATCACTACGGTTCATTCCAGCAGACTTCGTCTATACCATGATAAAAGATTGGACACCAAGAAAGAACTCCTTGCCCACATCGTCCACACAGGGCAAGGATTCGTTGTACAAAAATTAGCAGATATTTGATATAACGAAGAAGAGAAAAGTCACGAGGTTCAAGTGCATTTGTTAGGCTTCCACGTGATAGAAAGTACTTGGGAACCAATATTTCAATTAATGGAGGATGTCCACACCTCGTCCGCCCTTTTTGCGAAAATAAAAGACAAATTTCGCACAACGTGCTGAAGATTCGGTGGGAATCATGCCTAATTGATAAGTTTTTTCCATTACGCAGATGGTCCGTGTAAAAAGTTGTGCGCCTCTCGGAATTGATCGATGAATAAATCCAGGCATCGGCTGATTAATGTGTAAATAATAAGTGTAGTCGGTAAAAAGATTTGTCGACGAAAGATAAAGGCTGTGCTTTATAGCGCGGATACGCCGACGCACACGCATACGATTGATGAAAAAGAAGTTGTTCCTATGCGCCAGGATTCTGAGCGACAGTGGACGGAAATGAAAAAAGAATAAAATTTAGGTATAGATTTTTTTGATTGGAGATTTCAATAGAAGAACGTGTCAAGCGTTGTTGGTCCGGAGAGGGAGTGTAGCATATAGTAAACGGATACCGTAAACAACTATAAAAATTATAACAAGGCTCCGAATACGATCGTGTACCAAATTTTACAGCTGGGACAGTAATTAAACACGTGGACATATTTTAGCAAAAATTCTCACAGATGACGAATTACTCAACCAGGGCTTAAATTACACAGCCAGTGTTGAAATTACACACGTGATATTAGTTCCATCAGAAAACACGTTTATTTCGGCAGACATTCAAAACTAAACGCGTTTGGTAAAGAACCGTGTCGGTCAGCAGGACACGACATACGAGACCGAAAAATGGCAATCTTTGCGCATTTCTACTATAAATATAAAAGTTCGAAGCCAACTTGTGAAGGGAAAAGGCAGAAGATTTTACCATTAACAAGTTAGAATTCATGCAGACTGGTTACGAAAATACAGAGACCTTCAGTAGATTTTAGAGAGGGATTTAGGTAATAAGACCTCTCTTTGACTGGCAGCGGCTACAGCGCTTGCACACGTGTGGAAGCAGGTTTAATTCTGTGAGGTAGAGGTTTGGGCTCATCACAAGTAATGATGGATTTCTCCAATCGAAAGGCCATTGGGTGTTTCAGTTCCTGTTATTTCTACCTCAGTGCCATTTCATGCTGCCATCTTAATAAACGGTGACCCGAAGTTAGATACTTGATCTACGGTTATCCGGTTTAGCAAGCCGGTGTAGATACAGGTCCACCATTTTTTTAATGCATTCCATATGGTTGAGATTTCCATTTTCATTCATTTTGCAGCCGCGCTGAAGTGCCTTCCCTCATCTATCACACGGAGGATGGGGAGTTGTGATATTTTATATTTTTTGTAAAATACATCGATGAAAATACGTTTTTTTAATCTCGAGGAGTCCGAATCGAAAGATAATTTTAATATGAGAGGGTCATTTCTTACCCTCTAACAGGGATCACATCTGCCAAATATTTTTCTGAAGATTCGTAGCATCTTTGATTCGGTCTCAGTTGGTTCCGCCACTCCAAGTAAGTTGAACAGCTGCATTGGGCTAGGGTGGAAAAAATAACGATGTAGATGGTGGAGTTCAAATTTAGAAAAGTCTATTTGACATGGTTGAGTGGGTTTCATGATGGTGTAGAGGTGGTTTGGGTGTGTACTGAAAAGGGGGGACCGGTCCTCTATGAAGTAACTGTTTTTATCGCACCTCAATTATTGGCGCTTGGAGAGGCAGGTGTGGAGGTTCTTGACCATACGTTGATGTTTATCTAGGATGGTGAAGCCAATAAGCGGAGTTATTCCAACGTCGACAATGTCCGGAGGTACCAATATATCTTCCATGTACAAAGGTGTAGGTAGAACAAAACATACGGTACCAATTTCTTTGTATGTCGTAATACTGAAACGGAATAAGAAAGAAGATGATTTAAGAGGGTGAGAGGAAGAAAAATTCAATTTAATAAGCATTAGTACATTTTTACCTATAACGGATCTGGGAGCGCCTGAATCTACGAAAAAGCAGTGTACGCTTTCTGGTAAGAGGTAAGATCATTCCTGAAGTGTTTCTACAACTTCACAATTGATGATAAGTTCGTGATCATGTTCTGATTAGAGTTGCAGTGGAGGAATGAGGTATGGAGTAGGATCAGATAATAGGGCTACGGTAGAGATAAAAGAGGGTGAGGTTTAGTGCTTCATGTGTGATTATATGATATTCGGGTCTGTTTCAGCGTCTGTTTCAGCGTCAGTGGCGCTTTTTTCTTTTAGAATAGAAGAAATCTCGGCTGAGTGAGTCTATAGACTCGTCATCATTATCGCTTTTATTTAGTCCAGTCTTCTGGTATACGTCTGTGTTTCTGGAACTGAATGACTACATAAAAAGGCGTAGTTTTTGGGTGGATATGACATCTACTAGGCCATTCGAATTTCGGGGGTCCGTGTAGGTTAAATACAGAAACCTAGAGTACTTGCATGCTTACGGATGGTAACTGAAGGAAAAATGTACCCAATTTGAAGATAAAATCTATGCGCCATTAACTTTGGCATACAGGTACTTTATGTTTCAATGTATGGAGCATATGAATTTACTTACGGACGGTAGAGGATAAATGGAAGAAATCTTCCGGACCAACATTCATGTGTTGAATGTTTAAGTGTATGTAGACTACATTAATTCATTCATATGGAGTATGCGATCTTTAATGTTTCATCCATAAAACATTCATGAGATGAATGGGAAAGTGGATGAATACTGCGTTTTTTGATATATATCTATTATATGTAGGAATGGTATGATGAAATATGGGAATGGTATATAAAATAGAAGCAATGTAAATTGCAATACATGTATACCGATTTCAGTATACATGTTAAATTTATTTTTATAAAGGTGTCATTGTATGTGATATTGAAAACTTCATAAGAACAAAAATTTCGCAATAGCAAAAAAGTGGAAATATAGAAAACATGAAGAAGAGGCTACTATTAAAAATTACGATGAATAGGAAAAAGTGAAAGGAACTAAAAATAACTGTAAAAAGAGAGGAATAATAACAACTAAACACAACTTACAAACAACTCCTCAAAGAAAAAGGAAATTATTACACACAACTACACATATGTACATATAAATACATTAATGGGAAATATGTTAATATATCTTATATGAAAAGAATATGAAATTATAATGTGAGTATAAAATTAGAAAGAGCGCAAACCTGTTCCGGGGTAGTCAAAGAAGAGAAGTTGCTGTTAACCGAATTCAGAAGAAGTCATTACCGAAAAGAAAAGTTAATAATTCTAATAACAGCAATAATGAAATGTCTATGTCAGTGAAAAGCTGAGATGTATACTTACCTCTCCGAAAATTTTAGCCCATGTAATTTGTTGCAATGGGAAATGAAATGTTGAGATCGTCATTTAGCATCTTTGATGAATAAACTATCTTTCCACGGCGCTGATCGTTGCAACTTTATTTGTGAAGGTTGAAACAGAGAAACTAAATGAGTTGCGAGAATATGAGAAATTGAGAAAATGACTGGTTAAAAACAGTTAATGAAGTTGTGTGAAAATGGCACATAAATTCCTGATTATTACCGAAAAAGGCACCAGGCGGACAACTCTTACCAAGTCTGATAGTAAGGACAGAGCCCAATTCTGTTGATATTTTAAAAATTTACTACTGTCAAGAAAATTTTCCATCATGATTCTTTATTTAATCATCAGAAAAATGACGACAGATAATATGGAAAAAAGCACAATCCGAAAATATGTTAATAAATATTTAACCTAGTGTTAAGTGTTATAGCACGTGAAAAACTTCCCTGTGTGGCATGTTATTATTAATTATCTCGGAAGCACAACATACTAACAGCGAAAATTTCTCTAAGAGCTGTTGTAAATCTGAAAATTAAGTCATTGAAAATTTCAATAAACATTTCTGCTCGTTCTTTCAACTTGATTGAAATATGAAACTGTAGTAAGTATTTAATGAAGTCTGGGTATTTCTATTTTCAAATTTCTACTATCCCTAAAATAATTCTCAAGTTTTACTCAACATGCGTGCCGCAGTAAGGCCCAACTCGTACACTGCCTCAACCACCATGCAACCATAAATTAATGATTATGATGTCATTATGATGTAGTATAATGGATATATTCGTTAGGACATACGACCAGTCCATTCCATCCCAGACAAACTATTTTCAAACAGGTGCATTCTTTACACATTTCGCTGTTTTGGGTGTAGTTCCTTCCACAAGTCCAAACGGACTAAATAGTATGAACTTTACTTTAAACAGATTTTTGTGTATCCCAACATACGTACTCCCTTTTCTTAGGCTTTTCCTAGAACAACGAAATACCTACTTCGTCACAAAAATTCTACTATCTCCGAAAATGCCTTTCTTATATCGTCAATCGGTGGTTTCCGACCTGTTGATTGTGGGTGGAGTAATTAATCCGTTAAACAAGTTTACAGTCAGTATCCCTGTGCACACATTCTCTTCTGTATAAAAGAATTGAAACAGTTTTAAAAAATGATACATGTAAAGATATATCAGGTAAGTTCTTACTTGTTAAGTTAAGTGTTAAACTTATTCCTGAACCGGAAGATGACTCTGTAGCACTGTATTTATCACTTTTTGTACGTGATGTAAAAGCTTGTAGATGGAGATCTACAATTATTTCAAAATTCAAAAATGATAATAATAATATAATAAATATACATGCTTCTATACCAATATCTGATTTATTCAACATGAATAATACTAATATCAATAGTGTCTCATGTATTGAGTTATATCTTAAACTAAATAATGGAAAATCACAATATCTTGGACTAATCCCAACGGAATATTACAAATTCAATGTAACGACAACACCAAACATTCAAAAAACACACAAACAAAATGCATTTTAATGTAAATCGTATTTTATGATTGATGGATCTGGATCTTTAAATATTAATTCTCCATACGTGAACAAATTATTCAATACATTTACTTACACTAGCAATAGACATAGAATATGTTTTACAATAAGTAAATATGATTCTATCCATTTCAAATGTTTGCTATGCCAAATTTCACACAATTACATTATGTTGGTTAATCCATCACTCAGTTACAACTGGTAAACGAATGCTTGAATAATATACCATTCAATAATTCGTTTACAAACTACTATGAAATTGATTGATTCTGAAGTTGATGGTATACAACGAATTGCTATGTCTGTTGATTCGATTGGTATGGTAAAGGATGCTATTGTTGGTATA
>JAULBU010042996.1:0-14168 GCA_032358235.1 Odonthalia washingtoniensis | reverse complement strand
ATATGACACTCCACTGTCTCTACGGTATCCCTGTCACATTTTCTCGGATCTTATTTAACACTCTTCTGCTCCTCAATTAGCCTATCTGTTATGTCCTCCCACGGTATGTCCTTTTCTTCTAACTTCTTTATTGCGGCAGTGACCGTTTGGGGGGCTACAATATGAATTGAATCTACTGGTATGCCGATTGTAAGTGCATCATCAAAATTGGTCCCCATGCTGTTAAGCTTTCCAATGTTAGCAGAAATACTGTCCATATGCTTTCTAATATCACTGGAGAGACTTGCGTATCCCATGGATATAAGATCAGACATTTTCGATATTTTCGATTCATTTGTCCTGCTATCATACCGGGTATCCAACTTGGTCATCATTTCATGCGTCTTTCCAATAACACTTCGCACTACTCTCATGGGATGGTCACTCAGAGCTCTGGCGATGAAGTTGCTAGCCTGTCATTGAAGTGTTTCAAATTTCAACTTTTCCTCTTCCGTTGCTTCACGAACTGTTTTCGAAGTGGTTAGTACTTCATCGAGTCCTTTTGCTGAATAATCTACTGCTATACGAATTATCCAGAGAGAGTAATCGGGTTTTCATTCATTGAGCGGATTTATACGCACTTTGTCTAGTTCAGAAAGTCTGTCGTAGCTGATTAAATTGGATGTGAAGAAGTTTGCGTGTGATCAGATTGATTTGCAGAGTAGAACTTAACCCTGGGCCCATAACTTTTCAAGACGAACAAGCATATAAATGGAAAGACGATGAAGAGCGATGAATTCTTGTGAACAGAAGAAAAAGAAACAAAACAACCATGTTGCTTCCTTCCTTCATGTTATTGTTTGAAGCCAATGTGATGCTCTTAAGTAGTAAATTGAAATGCACAAAGAAGAAATATAAGTTGTGCCTGACTGCAACTAAATTGTTAGACTGTAGGCAGGTGCACTAGATGATGCAACAATAATCCACAGGTATGCAATTCTTACAATGTACTACATTGTAATGAAAAAGAAGAAAAAATGCAATGCAGTAAGGTCATCCATTCAACATATGTTGCTGGACTCGGCTTGCCTTAGAATATTCAGGTCAGGAGAAACCTGAAAGGAAGAAAATTTAACCCTTACTCCCAAATCTCACAACAGCTGTAGACTGTGTCCGTAAATCCGGTTCGATTGGTTTCCCTACTGCGTGTGAGAGGGTGGTACTGTAGTCAGTGAAGGCGTCGGGTGCGTTTCAGGTAGTGCATGTTCAGATACGGTGTTAGTTGGCGAAGGAAACGGCATGGGGCCAATGGCGGTGATGCTCGCATTGTTACCATGTGGCGGTCTTGTTTGCTTCCATGCTGATTTGAGGTACCGTGTCCGTGTCACATTATGGTTGCATGATGGGTTTTTGTTGGCGAGAGAGGAGAACGTAACAGGGAAATTCGAAATAAAAGCAAGGAAAAATGTGTAACCGATAACATGAATAATGTAAAATGGCAAATTTTTTCATCTGTTGATTTTAGTATCGCTGTAAAGGTCTCATGTTGCTTATTCATTACGTTTCCATACATTATTAAACAAGTGTTCTTATGAAAAAATATTTTAATATCAATTTCATTCATTCCATGTATTACGATCTGAAACGTTGCAACCGTTTCTGAGATATGGCCGTTTTTGGTTAAATTAAAATTTTAAAATTTTATTTCAAACTTCTTTTTTTGCATTAAGGGAGAGCAGAAATTCTCCACTTTGCCATACTTTTTACCGTTCCACATCCTCGAAATGGACTCAGATCTTGATGTAGATGAAATTCAAGAGGCTGTTCTTGAATTACAAGAATATCAACCAAGTAGTGACTCAAACGATGAAGAAGACATCTCAGCCGAAGACTTTACAGTCTCCGAGCTAGTATCTTGTATAATTTACGAGAATCAAAGAAGCACACATTCAGGTACGTCCACTTTTACTTACGATCGGACACTCGCCCATTATGAGAACAATATGACAATATGTACGTGTAGTACATCGTTTCATAGCGATGAATCTTTAAAAATGGCAATGAACTTTACAAGGATTACGGAGACCGGACGCGTCACATTCGTACGTTCCATGCTCTTTTGTATCACTTCACCCCCTCACAGCGAAAACCAACTATTGGAGTGGTTTCTGTCATACTCCCAGGCGCGAAAAAGATTTCGTCGTGACAATGAATATATTGCCAATGTAATTACAGTTTATTGTTTGAAAGGAAAAAGAGTTTGTCATTTTGCATTCAGCGCTATTGTTCAGCTTAATGCAAATGTTGTAAATGGCCATGTAGTAGATGTTAGTGAACACGATCCAAACATATACTCAACAAATGACGGAAAAAATCGGAAAGGGGCCTTTTCAGTACAAAGTTTAACGGTTATTCTTTTCTTAAAACGGTACAGTAACCTGAATTCCCTAATATGTCCGACAGGTGGTGGTTCCTATGATGATTTACCAATTTATTGGCTTCCCAGTGATACTAAACGAATTGAATTACATGACCAATGTAGAGATGAGTGGAAATCTATTTTAGATGCTGTCATTCAAAATGGAAATAGAACCAAACAAGTACCTCTAGAACAGCTATCAACAGATCAATTCTGCCTAGTTTGGAAATACCATGTTCCATACTTAAAGATTCATAGGGTGGGAAGTGACTTTTACGACACATATACAAAACTAAAGAACAGTTTCGAACTCACAAATGATTTTAATACAAAGTAATCATTGTGGCGAGTACGATAGGAACATCTTAACAAAACACTCATTGAATTTAAACTTTATAGAAGTTTACAAAATTCCTCAAAGGCATCTACAGCAGGACCACTACTCTTGACATTTGACTTCGCCGAGAAGAAATTACTACCTTCCTTACTTCTTCAACCAGGTCAGTTGCATTTTATAACTGGTCTTAAGTTTGGTCTGTTCGGTGTGACATCAAGTAATACAAACGAAGCTTTTATTTTTGGCCTTCCAGAGGGACATTAACCTTCTTCTAAGACTGCGAATAAAGTAGCATCTATGATACACTTCTTCATTCAACAACACTGGTCTTTGGGGATTACTACGTCCAGCACTTTGAATTTACATGCTGATAATTGCGCTGGACAGAACAAGAATCAGTTCATGCTTTAATTTTTTTGAGCTGCGTTATGATTGATCTCGAACAAATTATTGATCTTCGATTTTTGGTGGCAGGACATACAAAAAATGCATGTAATGCAGCTTTTGGACACGTTAAACGGCGTCTGAAGCGTACTGGTATTTTTTCTCCGCGGGACATGATGCGGCTCATAGACGAAAGCTCGAAAAGTGATGTAGTGACTGCTACTAGGGTTCAATGGTTGAATTGGAAAACCTTATTGTCGCAATTCTTTTCATTGCCGAGTTCATTAAAGCTGTCAAGGCATCATATATTTAGGTTTGAAGCTTCCTGTCCTGGTGTTGTGAAGGTCAAAAGAGTTTCTACGTCGGAAGCATGGACTTCGTTTAGACTGCTGAAGCGTGCCACCTCTCCAGGAACTGTTCTGATGGCAGTCAAGGAAGCTATTACGAGTGGATCTGCAGGCATTGTTCCCAAACCCCTTCAAGAAGTTCCCTCAGTGAATGAAGGTGATCGGCACTCGTACTTGATTAAGGAAGTATGTGATAGATACTGTGCAGAAAAGTTTCATTTTTTAGATACATACTTTGGAAATGGTGATAACTGCGATTCTGGAGCAGTAGTCTCATAAATTATAATGTTTTATTTTTGGGTAGTAATTGACTTCGAAATTTTTAATCAGTTGCCCACTACCAAATTTCGGAGTAAATTTAAATTTTACAGTTCACCAAAAAATGTTACTGTAATGTTCAAATATCTTCCGATTAGTTTGAAATATTTAAAAACAAATTACTACGTTGTAACCGGTGGAAATTTATCTAAAAATAAGATTTTTTAACTCAGGGCAGTTCCAAACACCAATTTGGCCATATCTCGAAAGTACAGTAAAAGCCATTTTACATTATCCATGTGGTCGGTCACACAAATGAATAGCAGCATCATTTTTAGTTTATTTAGTGTGGTTACCACTATTTACAGATGTTTTACAATTAAATTGGGAACAAGTCGTGACGTGGCGCGCACACATTGCGTACGTCACACCTCTCTCTCCTTTCTCAGGAGTTTTTGTTCATTAGTCAGCGACTGTATGAGTGATTTGCATTGTATGAAGGCGCGGCGCGGCCACAACGTCTCTCGTCCAGAACATGATATAATAATACTAATAATTCTTCTTCTTCTTCCTATCCATCCACGCTGAATAGATTGTGCACCCGTTCAATCTCAAACGCCATCACGTCGAAATCATGTGAAGCCTTTCCAAAAGCTCCCCCCTCCTCCATACGCTCCTCCGCATACCCTAAGTTCACCCACCATGCCTTCCACTCCCCCTTCTGTCCGCTATTATTATGCACACCTGCTCGTCTCGCAGCTCTCACGTTTTCCACACGCACATCTCCATGACAGATCCCGCAATCATGCAGCATTTGTAGACTTTTTCGTGCCGCATTTACAATACCCTGTGCATCGGTCTGTGAAAGTTGTTGTTCTTCAGTATTATTCTGTATATATATAGTACCGTCATTCGCGTCATGACGTAGCATACATCCATATTCGTCCATCTCAGTCACGAGAACAGCTTGCCGTTCAGGAATGTCACGTGAAATGAGTAGTCGAGGAATTGCTACACCGAATAAATGAGCGTACCGTTTATGTCGTTGAAATACTTTAAATATACGAATCTCATCTAAAATATCTCGTAAACCATCAATGTCAACTTCATTCCATACTTTTACCGTCACTTTTTTCGAACCCATACTGCTTCGTAATACCATGTCATTACAACTTACCGAAATCACACCACTGTGATTTCGCATAATTGAATCAATTTGCGTATTCCTCTCCATCACTTCATCATCGTCAACGCCGAGCAGCGATGTAGAACGTCCGACACACAAACCGTACCGTAGAGATGATGATAATGATAACATTTCATCATCTTCATCATCTTCATCTTCAAATACAACTTCCGGAGTCGCATTCCCAACCCTTACAACACACTCCCTTATTCGTGATGCGACCATTATGTTTCGCTTACTCTTCACATCATCATCATCATTATGATCGATGTTTTTCATGATTCTTTCTCCTCCTCCTCCTCCTTCATTCGCGATGATTTCGAAACCGACACGCATACAAGCCACCAGTGCATGCGCCACACCTATCCGTTTCCTCCAGTCCGTTTCAAACAACCGTGACACACAAACCACGATATTTTTATCTGAATCTTCAGACATTTCATAGTCGTCACTACTATGAAGATGATCTTGCAGAAAATCTTCTGTACGTGAAACGCGAAGAATTAATGCTTGTGTTCCATTGGTAAGTGCGGCGCATCCAGACTGCGTGAGCAACGCGGCTGATACGGCACGTTCCATGGCGGTCATGACTGCACGAATGGCACTTAAATCTTTACGAGACGGGTCTGCCAAACGAATGTCTGCAAACACGTCTGCTAACGCCGCTGCTACCGCACGCGCCGAACAACTGTTAGTACATTCCGGTAACAGTGTCGTACATGGTGTGACTTGTACGACAGAGACGACTGGTAATTCCAATGAATTATTACATTCAACAGTAGTAGTAGCAGGGTGGTGGTAAAGTGCTAGACTAGGCGTGACAGTCGCTAAACAGCCAGGAACACCTGCCGTAGGGTTATATTGAAAGCCGAGTTCACTAGGAATTATAGGCGCACGCGCGATACGGAATGAAGCAGAGTGTGAGTGATTCGTTGATATGGATGTTATTGATGTTATTGATGTTATTGATGATTGCGACGGAGCGGGACTATGACTATGACTATGACTGGGATTTGGATTGGGATTGGGATTGGTGCGGTTGTGTAATGCTGCGAGAATGACCTCGGCAGTGTCCAGAGTGGAAACGTGGGAGGTTGAGGAAGTGTAAGACGAAGACGACGTGTACGATTGGTAAACGGAGGTGTTTTGGGTTGACGTCGAGGTTGAGGTTGCTGGAAAGTGGGGATTGTGCGGTAGTGAGGTAGTGCGCGAGTACAAGTCTAGGAATTGTCGAGCGTCTGCACAAAGGTGATGGAGGTCATGAAGCACTTGATTCACATCATCTTCGAAGGTGTACCATGGTTGGAATTGAGCGACGGCGGATATATGAGACAGCCAAGGCATGGCGGGCGCGTAGATTGTGGCTTATATTATGGGATGACTAAGCCACATAAAGAAAGACGTAGATACATTCATTATTGTACTATTAAAGGAGAGAGAAATGAGGTATTTGGCTGTGCAAATGGAATGGGGGTGGGGAAGGGGGCTGTACCCGTAAATGTTCAAAAATTTTAAATTTAATTCTAATTTTAATTTTGAAATCAATTTTCTCATCCTCCTCCTGAGGATGCACAAAAACTGTTGCTGTACGTTTTCTCTGTACACGTGTCATGAATGAAATTATAGAATGTATAATAAAAGCTCATACGTTTATATTTATTCACAAAAACAGTAAATACCTTAAAACTCAATTAAAATTTATGCAAAACGTTTCACTATTCGCAAAAACAAACCCTTGCACGGGAACCATACAACAATACTTGACACGTTACACGTTCTTTTCATTTAACACTCTCATATGAATTGATCCATCATTCACGGACCAACAAAAAAGGAGCTTTATGTTCAGTAACTATACGTATGCTTTTGCGAGCAGCTTTACCAAAACCATTCGACTTTACCGAACGCTTGCAATTATCACAATTTCATGACAATGTATGTAACATACACTTTTCCTGAAATCTCGTAATCTATTACTATCATCAGGACGCTTGTACTAGATTTATATTGATTTCAATAATTAAATCAAGTACAGTAGTACTAGGTGATTTTTATTGAAGATTGATTGCGTAATATGCGCAAAAACGGAAAATCCGCTATTCCCAGCTATCCAACACAACTATGAACCGATCGAAACGACTTCGTTTCAATAATTTGTAAAGGGTTTCTTTCACCCTTTCCTCCTGTTTCTGTCAAGCGATTATTATTCCAAACCATTATTGTTCTCATAAGCGTCTACAGAAATGCTACTGTCATCATCTTCACAATATATCTAAATCATACAACAGAGAATATTACCCGGTCTAAACACAACTGTACCTTAGTTCGTACTTTGATTTTATATGCTCAATAAATTTCTTTGTGATTCCCGACTCACCGACAAACAAAACTTCACCGACAACTTTTACGGCAACCAATACCAATTATCCTACTTCCATAGTGAAGAAAAGTTGAGGAACAAACACAAGTTGCTGAAAACAGAGATGGAGTAATAATGAATCCATTCGCTAGTTCCATTTCGGACCTATTCACAAAGCCATATGCGGTAGTTAGCAGTAACCAATAAAGAGACCTATCGTAGCTTTCCTGTGGATGTATCACGTAGAGATACCTCCTTGCATCACCTGTTTGCAAAATTTGCAAAAAACGCCCCAGAAATCAATCTTAGTTAGAGTTCAATTGAAAATAGTTGCAAACTATAGCTTTATTCAAATACCTGTTGGCGGACATGTTGAAGAGTCAGTATTCAAATCTTCACGTCCCGTGTTTTTGTTAGCATGGGAGAAATGCTTGCTTTCATCAGCTTGGTACCATCCTCATTGATCTTTACCTTATAAATTACATGACTTGTAATTATATTGGGACTAGTTGGGACTTTGGAACAATGGTACCATTTCCACCGTCTTAGTTAATATATACTCTTCCGCCTTATATGAATTAAGGAGTTGGAGTGATGAGAAGCCTTGGACATGATGGAACATAATGGAATTGTGACCAAGCAACTGAAAATTCTTATCGAGACTTTCATCAATTTGACTCGCAAGTCCTCTATTAGGAACGATATGTAGTGCAATGCACTCGGCAGAAAAAGGATGAGAGGGAACTAAAGGGAGTTCGCTGACCATTCTTTCCGTGTATATCACGTTGAATTACACTCCACCAAAGGAGACAATAAAGTTAGAGGAAGTTTGGGTGGCTTGATTGTCATGACGAATAGCAGAGTCGGTCAAGTTCGTAAAGACTGTGATCGGAGGACTTGAGAGTCCCGCGAGTAGTTTGGCCGTAACGATCTGTCGTTAGCTCCGGAGAGAAGAGGTGGAATATCCAGACGGACAACAAAATTGGCTGGTTGCAACGTTTCTACTCAGGATTGAGGCTTGTAAGGACACGGAGTAGTTCGTCGAAGACAGTACGGGCGGTTCAGCGCCGATCCAATATTACGAGTGTAGGGCGCGGTGGAACGACTTGCACGGACAAGGGTGATGATTTACAGTAGATGAAAGAGCTCCGTATTCGATCACAAACGCAAGTTTCGGGGGTAGATTCTACTGCAGAGGAGGTTGTTATAGTACCCCACTTGTAGCGGATTGGGGCGTACCAATTGCTGATGAACGAAGTGGTAGGAGTTTCGGGATGGAATTTATTCACGACGGTGGACTGGAAACATCGTGGTAGGAACAAGGGTGGAAGGTCAGACGATCTGTTGTTTCGACACGACCAGTGGGGCCCTTTTTGGAGGCGCACAAGTTGGAGAGCACTGATAGATCGTCCTTGTTACTCCAGTTTGGGGACTCGTCTGGTTTTTTTTGCTAAGGTTGATGTGAGTTGAGGCGAAGGTTGGGAGTCGAGTCGTTTCCAGAGGAAACATACCCGTCTCGTTGGCGCCCAGTTGGCGCCGACGAGACGGCTTTTATGTTCTAAATGTAGTGGTTCGTACAGATCTGTAGGCCCAAGCCTGTAACACCTACAGGTGTGAAAGCACTAAACGTGGTGGAAGGAAAAGAAAAAGGAAAACATGTGAAAAAAAGGAAAAATTGGGACGGAGAATGGTGGGCCGTGAGGCAGGACAATAAAGCACGCAATTGGTGTGGGTAGCCCCCCAGTACCAATTCCACGGGGTACTACACTTGTTTTTATTAGAATTGAAGAGAGGCACACGCAAAAATCTCTTAAGTAGGCACCACCTGCTGCCGAATGGCAGGAGGGGGAGCGTAGTGTACAAGGTAGCGGAGCGGGAGCCACCGATACAGTGTAATGGGCAATAATGTCTTAAATACACTTGGCGATTGTGAAAAGCCACCCAAAAAATGTGGTCCTACTCAAAAGAAAAAATATGGCAAATGTCACTAATAAATACACGTGTCTAAAAACGAATTGCAGCACACGTTAGATGAAAAAATATTTACTGCATCGGTTGTGATGTACTGCAAAGTTTCATTAGTTTGGCCCAGTGTTTCATTTTGTCCATCATCATAGTTAGTTAAGTATTGCCATTTTCATGCATATATGCTACTGTAACCGGTTAAAAATGTTCATCCAAAGACCAATAGACTCAAATTTGATCCCCAACCGTTGGAAAAGCAACGAAAGTCTCCGCTTGCCTGTCGCCAATTAACTCCATATCTGAATAGTTAATTCCATTTGATTCGATGTTTATATCACTATCATTAGAGAGGATTTTGTCATCAATAATTTCCTACAAACTGCGAGAAACATAGTACATAGATTCCTGAATTTTTTGTGCAAAAGTATCTTCAATAATTGCTGGACGCACATCGTAGATGGTAGAACAAAAACGATTAGCTCCCCATTCAAGGAACTTTTTCAGTAACAGACGATTTGCCAAACAGTAAAACGATCTCTGGATCTGACCATTTTCCACGCTTCTGATGCTGCTTGATATAAAATTGTACCATATACCAAACAAAAATAGGAATATCGGTGGTTCATTTCGACCTCAAAATTAATGTTTGATTTTTCTTGGCCGATAGAACTTCATGCGCCCTAAGAATCTATCCAGGAACAGAGACAGGATTTTCACCAGCTTGAACTGGCCTTGTAAATCTATTCACTAGTTCATGCGTTGAAATAAAATATGAACTATACAGGTAGTTCAAAATTCGATGATGATCCCTCAATGATAAAATAAAGAATCTTCACAGTAATACCACCGTCCGATATAACTGTGATTAGAACAGAGCCAATGATCTTTCGTTGTTCACTAGAATGCTGACCAACACTATATTGCCGAAAAGGTCGATAACTTACCAAATCTGGTAGTTCCTCGAATTATCCATCCCAGGAAGGTAGCTTCAAATCATTTCAGTCTATGATTTACTGAAATGATTTCACTCAGACCAATACCACTGTGGGGTGCACCTATGGAAAGTGGCAGTTGGGGCGATTAATAATACTTGTAGTACAGTAGTAGTAGTAGGAACATTATTGCATTCCTACCGACTCTACTCGCAGTCCATGACATATCAGAAGCACGCGTCGATAGCGTGGGAACCTCTCTTGCTTCTCACGTTGATGTTTAATCAATCTTGGGCGCGTTTGGTGCCATGTTTCCCTTCTACCGATGAATTATCTTTTTAAAGAGAAATGGTGCTAGTTGCTGGTTTTCATTATTAATCTGTACTTCCTCAAACTTTAAAGTAGTCTCCAGCGTGGAGTGGTATGTATACTAGAATTTGGATTAATTCCAGTTCGGGTCTATTAAGATACACGCGTAATGATATCCTACTCTTGAAATTTCTCAATAATACAGTATATATTACTACTTCTTGATGTGTGTAAATTTTGCTCCATTATTCGTTAATAGAATGAAGAATGTCACTGTATAGTGATTGATAAAATGTGTGATTTTGTTTCTTATATGACCTTTTCCCATTTTATAAAATTCTTCTATCCTCCCCTATCCGTATGTCAACGAGCATTTTATTGCTATTTATTTCCATCCGTTGTTTTTCGCCTTTCTTGGTTCATTGGCTACTTATTCATGCTTCTTCTATTCGCTTCCTCCCACGTTGGTGCCTTTCAGCGTCATCTTTGATAGCGCATCACTTTCCATCGACGCTGCGTTTATGTCTGCCTGCGTCATGACCGTATTCGTGCCATCTTGCGTCATCGCCATCGTCGTTTCTTCTTGCGTCATCGCCGCCATCGTTACATTGTCGGACGAATGGGTCGCGCCCTTGTTCGCTGATCAGATCATAGACATTTTGCAGCTGACCAAACTGCTTTAAAATGTTAGGTATCAACACCTCTTCGGCAAAATAGGATATGACGTGTAGAAGGTTACCAGTATTTTAAATTGAAGTATATTTTTGAATCTGTCGGTAGTTGAAAATTTCCTGTGTCGCATCCAGCTGATGATTTTCGATGATTTTTTTGAGGAAAACCTACCAAGAATCTTCCGGTTGTAAATGTGACAAGTCAAACTTTATTTTCGTGCACACGTCACAAAAATCACTCCTGATATCATCAGTTAGTAGCGTAGGGACATCCGTGAACCACAAACTCAAAAAGTGGCTGTAATGTACTGGACTATCTGGTATTGAAATTGTGGTGCATTTCGAATACATCGTCCACCATTTAAATATAGTTACACTCATATGCATCATGAATGTAACTTGTTACTTAAGAGATGGGTAAAATATATAAAGTTCGATAATATTTAGACCCTCTTCTAGTTGTCAAATTGACGAATCGACTCGATCGAGACGTTCGTGAGATTGAGTGGTATTTATACAGATTTCTCATGCGTTTATAGAATTGACGGAATCCAGCACGTCCAAAATATTCAGAGACCACAGAATTGATTGAATAATCCAATTCGGATTGCCACCAAGTTAGCATTTAGCTAACAGTCAGAATTCGCACACATGTCATCCAGACCTTCAAGCCGAATTCGATTGAGAAAGAATAGCATATATATCATCTATCACGGGACGATTGAATCAATAAATGAAAACGTAGACAATATCAAAGAATCAAAGAACAACTTGCAAAAAGCAACTACGTGAGTCTCAGACCAGACCTGGAAAGCCTTAGTTTGACTAATCATCAAACGCAAAGAGAAAAGTAAACCCCGCGCATTTAATTCTGTTTGCGGTTACTGTAGACTGAGAATCGAATCGACGGGCCACCTCGAGTGCCTCCAAATCTGTCATCCACAAAGGTGTCTAACAGAATCAGGAGACAGATTACCATCCGCACACGCAAGGGCTGTGAGGAACCTGACTCCCCATTTACGCTTACCTATAATGAATAATAAAGGACTCTGAAAATACGTAGTTAATTTAACTTCGCTTTTGGCGGCAGCTATTCGACACCGGTAGATCACTCGAGGGCGTTGTTATTACCAAATGAAAGAAAAAACCTCATAAAATAATACTCTGTACTCCAAACTTCTCGAGCGTTGTAATCCTTTGTCCGTTTTCACGTTGAAAATTCTATGGACTACTCGCAACTTTTGACGCATTTCTTTCAACTATTTTAAAATCTAGTCAAACAATTGTGAAAATGCTGGACGACACATTTTTTACACGACAAGAATACACTACATTAGTGCAGCTTTTAACTTCCTCACTGTCTAGTTTTCTTTTTCGGGATCTTCATACAAGTAGAACAGATGGAGAAGAATATGCCAGTGTATTGACATCAGATGCAGGCGAGCAAAAAAACTGTACACGCAGTCCGAACACGCATAGATTTGCCCATGTTTGGAAACATTCTCCCTACCTGGTCATAGTCTAAAATGATCCATTCTTCGTGTTGGAATGATGAATTTTGAGTGCCTGATTCACCAAAAAAATGTGGAGGCTCGATGTAGACAGAACCATCAAAGTTGCAACCGTCGAGAAGATTGTTGATACAATCTGACAGATCATGTCCATCGTCACTATTGAGTTTGTCCTCGTGTGTTTGTGGGAGTTCATTTTGAGAATCCTAACAAGTTTTACCATCCTCTAAGTCAATGAAGACGATCTCTTCTGTGGTTTTGGGAAAGTTAGTCCATTTTGCAGACGTCGAAGGTTGAAAAGACCAAAAATTAATTGTTTTTGGATTTTTAATTTTTTTAGAAACAATTTTGTCCAGCTGAGGTAAATTGATGCTTTCTCCGTACCATGGACTTCTTAGTTATGAAAATATCTACTTGTTTTGAATCAAAATTACTATAACACTAATTGAAGTTGTCAAAATTAAAAATAAATCTACCAGACGCTGCATCTGTCAAATATGCTGCATTTTACTGAATAGGTTATGTATGGAGAAAATATTCAATTGATCAAAATGGTCAACGAACGAGTTTAAAACAAAATTAATAAAGAAGAATGACACAGGTAGGGGATAATCGTGGGAAAAGAATGGATCCTGTGGGATATGTAAGGAAAATAACGGAAGAGGTAGGACATTCGTGGAAATTGACCAAAAACGTACGCTATTTATGAGAAATGTCACAATAGAGTAGGGATAATTTCATTTATGACTAATATTGTAGGGTATCAAAAACATGCATGCGTGAACAGTATGACATAATAAAGAAATGAGTAACAGTAAGACATAATATTAAATAAAATTTAAATAGTTCCATAAGACTGCGGTCCAGCTCCTTGGCAGTTCGCAACATAAGCGCTTGAAGTCATTCTACTGCTTGAACAGAAATGTTCAGAAATACTTGGAATGAAAAGAAATTCAGTATAGTACGCCGTAGAATCATTGATATCAGAAATATGTACAAAGCTTGTGTCAAACGTTTCATCCTTTCTCAAAATGCCATTCTTCTTGCATTGTTTCAAAATGAACGCTGCAGCCTTCTTTCTTGTACGTTTCATTTATACACCAGTACAGCTGTACTGCACCTAGGTGAAAACCTCAACAATGTGACCACGATTTTTGAGAAGACCAGCGTAACCATCAATTGAAGCCATCCCTTCTGCCCGACTCCAATAAGTGATAACACCCAGAGCTTTTCTAACTGATCTGAAATATCTTGAAATTGGTTGACAAATGTAAAAACCTTAGCACGAACAATTGTTGCAAATTTTCGCCGACGTTGAAGGACAACAATTTGAGTCCGTAACTAATAGGCGTGATACCTGCTCCGACGTATATGCTGGAATACAGTGTTTAGACGTCTTACTTGTTCCGTCATTTCTGCAACTTGTATCTGCACTGAAACATGAAGATTCATGAATTTTGAATCTTGTTAATTTCCACTATCCATTACAAGACTTACAATCAAATTTGATT
>JAULBU010042985.1:0-14170 GCA_032358235.1 Odonthalia washingtoniensis | reverse complement strand
GCGTGTAATTCTATCCCTCGCTGTAAGATTGAAGTTGCTTGTGCATCAGATATATGTCAGCACGGCGTTCTTAACCGCCGCATTACATGATGAGATGGTCTTTGTTAAACCCCGGCCGTGTTGCGATTGGTTGGTGTCTGAATGAAATTTATTTGAACTGTTGAAATCCTATATGGCTTAAAGCAAGCATCTTGCAAGTGGAATCTTACCTTGGATAAATTCCTCAAGACCAAGTGTGGTATGAAGCCAAGTGAAGCAGACTAGTGTTTGTACACACGTCACAGAAAGTAGAAACTAGAGATCTAATTATTGATCTATGTTAACGACATCATTTTGATGTCAAAGGATGAAGGAACTCTCCATAGAGCAAAGAAGGCTATAAGCAAAAGATTCGAGATGAACGATTTAGGTGATGTCAGATGGTTTCTTGGAATAAGTATAAGCGAATGTTCTGAAGGAACTTACATGACTCAAGTCTCATACGTTGATAAGATGATTAATTGATTCGGTATTCAGGGATCCGAACATAGAACGACTCCACTTTCACTAGAAAATGATGCGAAGTTGATAGCGTATCCACCAAATGACGAAGGAAGAGGGAATAAAAATTTTCCTTATCGTCAGATAATAGGCTCACTCGTTTATCAGGGTATGTGCACCAGGCCTTCAATATCGCACGCAATAGCCGAATTGGATCGCTTCGTTGCAGATCCGCACTATTGCCACTGGCAAGCGCTTCAAGGTGTACTAAGTTATGTAATTTGGACCAGGGAATACAGCCTATTATATAGTAGAAAGTGTCAATCATATTTTCTCCATGTATTTGCAGGTTAATCGTGGGCTGACGACTTGTTGACGAGGCATTGAACGTCTGGTATACTTGTTTATGTTGGTGATAATCTTATAGATTGGAGTTAGAAGCATAGACAATATTAAATCATAGCACGGCCGAATCAGAATATGTCTCGGCTGACTCAGCCTCAAGGGTTATAATGTGGTTTCGAGTCCTGTTGAGTGACGTTAAAGAAGAACAGTGCCATCCCACCATGATTCACGAAGATAAAGTGGCGTGTTTGGCTAAGGGCGAAGGAAGATATTTTACTTTCAAACACATACGATTGAAATACCATTACCTTCGGGAGAAGGTGACCTCAAAGGAATTACAATTGTCATACATACCCACTGCCGAGCAGTTGGCTGACTTGCTGACAAAAACGCTTACCCCGAAAAGATACATTGACCTAATTAATAAGGGGATTGCTAAGCTGAAAGAAGGATCTGATATTCAAGAGGTGATATCAAAACAAAAAAAAACTAAACAAAAGGAGGAATGAAGGAAGGGGATGACGGCATGAATTTTGATGGAAAAATTAAGGACACAATGTATGTTAGATTGGATGAGATATCCAATGCTGATTGAGCATGACAAATTAAGATTATCAGGCTTTTTGTAAGTAGCCTCGTCTGTTCCTCGTAAACCCTTCTCAGGTTTTGAATTATGTTTGTTCGTAAAATGCTGATTCATCTCTGCTTCCTGAAAATGTTCTGACATCTTTATTTTAAAGCTTTTGTGGTTTTTTTCTCTTTATTTATAGGACGGATTTTGCTTCCAGTTTATGCCTCCAGCGTGTTGGTCATCTTTGACCCAGTGGACGATGGTTCGTTTTGACAGGTGTAGAACCCCTTCCTGTGTATGCCTCCAGCGTGTTGGTCATCTTTCACCAAGTTGACGATGTTTCGTTTTGACACGTGTGAAAACTTTTTCTTCCCTTACCTACTGAAACGCTGCCCAGACCTGAGTAACGTTTCATAGACCTAGCTCAGGCCTGTACGTATGTGTGTGTGAGACTGTTTTTCCACCTGTAAAATTATTAGATCCTTTACAGTGACTTTGTTAATTAATCATAATTACCTATTTTTCAGGGTTTTTCTTTTGTTTATATTTGGCTTATTTTTTGCCACTCGGCGCCAAATATGCTATACACGGGACATGGAAAGAACACATTTTCTTGGCATGAAGAGCACCTCTACATATGAAATATATGCCCGCGTTGCAGAATCTGTATCGTTTTAAATCTGTATTTACAAATATCAAATAAATACAGCATTTAAGAATTGGTCAAGAATCTAGCAAGAGTGGTGCCACATATTTTGACTGTCGTATTCTCACCCAGAGAACGGAGGAAGATAAAGTTTTCCTTTTGGATGGATCAGAAGCGTTTTTGACAAACCTGAGCAAGAGAATATTTGACAGAAATGTATTTTATCGTATTGGTGATGGCTATTTAAAAGCGATGTATGGATTGTTAGGATGAATCGCGGGTAATGGTTGTGACTTGGAACATGAAGCAGGTCCGTCCACAATGGAGGAACTAATGGTAGTTGTAATTCCGGAGACAAAATCAAGAATGCAATCGATCCATGGAATGGTTTGCAATCAAATGAAACTGTTCTATTATTCCCAATGTAAGAAATTCACGAAACTGATCGCTTGTACATCATCTCTGTCTATTATAATTGTCAAGAAAATAAGGAAATGACTTTTGAACAAACACATGACAGTGAAACGGGTGAAAACGGAAATGCTGGAGGGTGTCCTTGGCTATCATTCAATGGAAACTAGAAGCAAGAAATCAAAACAGCGGGATGCCATTTTTATCTCCGGTGATAACGATTCTGTAGCACCGGTCAAAACACATGGCAACCAAACGTTGAAAACACCAATTACTAGGAATACTGAAACAAACTCTACAGAAGATTCTATTTACACCGAATAATGTGGAAAGGGGAAGTTTTGAACATGCAAAATCTGTGACGACCAAGAAAAAAAATCCTGGACGGCAACCATTGTCATATCTAACTGCACACCGCGATATAGAACCTAACGACAGCGAACCACATCCAGCGTTATTAACACCTGGATGTCATATGTTGTGTACGAAAATTAGTAATAGATGTGAAGGTGTGAAGACTGTAGCGCACATGTTACTACATCGAAAACATGCTATTCTACAATTGGAAACGGAGGGGGTAGTAATGGAGATGGCACTTCGTTATAAGCAGAAGAATAACGTAACAATTGAAGTGGCGTAGACAATAAGAAAGTGAAACGACCAGTATCCATAATATACACAAGAAAATTGTTGAGGTCTGCATTAATTCCAGATCAACATCGTGATCATGTGTTTTTCTCGTATAACCAAATTTCAGAACTGAGAAATATGGCATGGTTATGGAGTGGTTATAAGAAAATTCATCATATGGAGATATTCAACTAGCAATCAGAACATGAAAATGGCCCAAGCACAAAATTATAGTCTCGCTGGATTAGCCATTGCATTCTTGAACAGGAAGAAGAAACAGTTGGACAATAATGGATATTTCATCCTGTATGGTATGTCTGATACATTTGATATAAATGAAAGCATGAGACCTAGCTACATAGAGGCATTTTGCAAAGACTAGTATTTTCCAACATACACAATAGTAGACTTTTTGCTGAGATCGAAATCCATTTTCCTGCGGAAAAGTGCTGAAATTTAAATACAACTAAGAATATTGGAATCCAACTATCAATACTGGGGAATCTGGAAACGATGAGGACGATAGGAACAATGGAATTTTCCGTTGCTCAACTACAATACTACTTCTTAAAAGGCAGCTGGAAGGTCATCGTTATACTGTAGAATTGGTAAAATGACGTGCTTCATGGGACTTATGGATTGGATGGCTGTATTCCTTGTTCATTACAGATAAAAGTTGTAAATGGATGACTGAAATTCCAAACGGAGGCGATCACTTTCTACTCACTAGACTTCATTGCTCACCGCAACACGGTCAAAATGATTTATATGTTACGGACACTGGTTCGCCTGGATATTTCACAATTTCGACTGAATCAGAACCTGCTTCTCTATGGATAGCACCTGGATCCCATCACTATGTCTATCTCATTCATGAAAGAAACGAGAGAATTTCAACTCTTTTGGAAATGGAAGAAATTCAAATTCCAGTACAATCTATTTTCAGTGGACATGTTTATGTGCAACATGCTGGTGCCGGATGGAATAGTCATCATTCTCAGATATCATATGTACATCATCCTACACGATGATAAGATGAGAGACGCCATCTCATACGCCTATTGTCAGTCCCTACTCCGAAGAGGTCAAGCAGATCATCATCACACTTCGCAACATTCAAGTAGTTCTTCACAGTTATAAGGAAGTGATGATGATCATGAGGATAACACCATATATATTTATGAAAGGGAACATAACGAGATCGAACATCTGGAATATTTTCATTAAAGGAGAGATGAAGCAGACGTACAAGAGCCACCGATTGGATGATAACGGAACATTTTATACCTTTACCGTACTTCCCATTTCCTGTAAAATTCTATTAAATAGGACATCTTTTGTTGAATTATATATTCAACTTTACTGTTTTGAATGGCCATACATGTGAAAACGCTGAACAATCACGTGTTACTACTAGTAACTATCTCAGTGACAGTACGATACTGAAAGGACGTCACAAATTTAAATTCAAATTTTCAAATTTTCAAATTTTCAAATTTTCAAATTTTCAAATTTTCAAATTTTCAAATTTCAAATTCAAACAATACTTGATTTTATTTGTAATTATTCCATAAACGGTCAATGGAAACTCAGAAATGACTTTGAAGTACATCATATTCACTTCAAACTTGTGGTGAACAAGTAGCTATAATTGGAACTGATCCAACCTTCTTCCCGGAATACTTGAACAGTACAACTTCTTTCAACAGAAATAGTGACCAAACATTATTTTTGTAATACAGCATAGTGCACGTAGCTACAGATACCGCATCTGATTACAAACTTCATTCAACATTATGCAGGTACAATAAAATACAAATATACGAACATGCGCATAACGTAAATATTAAAAGCGGTCGTCAGCAAACACCGAATGGAAATGCAGAAACAAAATGAGATCCAGATACCCTACCGCCTGAAGTTGCAGACACATATCAAGATGCAGTATACTTGAATGAAACTTCGGTACAGATGAGTGAAGTGAAAGTTGTTGCTAACCATTTCTTGAAGTTATCAGAAGAAATCGGTGTCGATGCTGCAGGAATGGATATTAGCATGCTTTAAGAATATGCGTTCAATGCATAAGTCGCTCGCCAAATTATAAGAGATTTAAAGGGATGGGTTTCCATGGTGGATTATACAGTCAGTTATAGTTTAATGGATGATGGTTTTCAGAAGAATATCGGTACCATACTTCCTGAAAAGATAACAAGAAGGATTTCTTGTACAATAAACATGTCATTGGGGTCTGACGGACACAATTAAAAAGATCATGTGAAATTGATGGTAAATTTAAACCTTGTTTTAACGAAGTGGACCGTGACTGTGTTTCCCATCCACTGCACTCAGAATGTTTGGCAAAATTATACATGCCAATTAGAACGGAAATGATGGGTAGTGAGAGTTATTCAACTGAATGGGATCAAAGTAGAGACACATTCCAAAATATTTCGTTGGAATGTTACAAGTATATACTGATAAAACCAACAAAAAAAATATTCGCAGCTGCTATTTGTACACGCCCGACACCATGGTACCCAATCCGACACTTTGAAATCCCTCCCGCAGGGCCCTGTAAGGTACTATATGGATACGCAGATTACTACAAGAATTCAACCAACATTCATTATTAGAACCATCTCCTTTCCTGATCTACAATAATGAAATAATCTACACCGCCAAGAACACTGGCAAAACAAATAGAAGAAGAAATATATCAACATCAAGCATCACCATCTCAATAATTACATCAAAATTTCAATCATCCTCCTCAACAGAGTTTCAACCACTGACAACATCTCATATATAGTAACAAAACCACTCCTTCCCGTGAGGAAAAAATTTTTAATCAATGCTATCACTAACCCTACACAATAATCCACAAAAATGATATCACAATAACCAAAAGCATGGAGGAGTTTGAGACTTTCTTCGTACTGTCTCCATCCCAATACTTCTTCAAGTTATTATTCATCATTCGCCTCGATCGGAAGATATTCAATCTACAAGCACAAATCCAATCGGCATATACGTTCATATGACTGTTTATGTACATCTCTCCAAAAACCTATTTTTATTTTCTTTTTATCTTTTCAATATACTTTTATCACATATATATAATATAATGAAAGGGGTGTGTTCAAAATGAAATATGCAGCATAACACGCGAGACGTACTACATCCATGCAAGCACGACTGTATACGTCATCACGTATACGCTCCGCACCTCCCGGTTCCATCGTCGCCGTCCGACCGTGTCCGTCTCTTGTCTCTAATAGAAATCTCCGGACACAAAGAGACCCACGATCCACAAAAAGGCAAGCGAGAACACTAACACACTTCGAACACGAACGGAAAACATCAGTCTCCCAATCAATACACGTTTCCTTCTGTTTCTCAATTCAGGCAGCTTCGCGCTACCTTTAACTGGTCTCCAAGCAACATACTAACGCACCCCGCACTGCATAATCCGACGATCTTGGTCTAAATTTACAATATCAACCTCGATCTCTGCCCCTTTCACGCAGCAACTCCGTTAACGGCTTATCAATAATGTCCGGCACATCCCAACCTCCGGTCGGTCCCAATACGTACGCGAGCAATGCCGCCCTCACGACGCCACATTCCAACCCGGACCGCACCTTGTGAGCCGTCACTGCACCACCGTCACCCATACCACAACTTGATAGTCCAACTACCACCCCGAATATTCCACCAACTCCAGCTGGTTCTTCGCCGGGATACGACACTCTCCGTTCATTGTAATCCGTCGCTTCTATCTCCACACCTACTGGCATCACTCAACCTTAACCACATACTGCCGTAACGTATATGAACGCGAAACACTCACCTTCATCGCCTGATGATAGTTCTGCCTCCGCTTTCGCCCTCATCCTACCGACACCGACACACACCCCTAACACGCTTCCATTCCCATGATGAAGATCAAGAACCGAATTCGTAATCATCAGCAGCGCTCTCCGTGCATGGTGCCACTTTCGAGGGACGTCGGGAGTACACCTCTGATTTTCTACCCCCGATGATGCTCGATATGAATGCCCTGTATTCTGACCTCCTACCGGCCCCTGTGCACACAAGGGTCCCCTTGTAGATAAATCAAGCTGCAACCGTTCGTAATTGGACACCATCACCTGCCTTGAAACCTCCATCCAAATCAACAAATTGGCGGCTTCGATCACTCGGCAAACCCAATCCCAGTTCGACTCCTCCATTAATGCGCATGTCACGCCAATTAAAGAAACTATCACACAACTGACTCGCAACCTCGAAGAATGCCGCGACGAAACTCAAGCACTCCGCGCGGCCTTCTGCTCGTAGCTTAAATCACTCATTACCGATTCGGGATTTACTACTAGCCTGGTGGACAACTTCTACCACACCATCGCTCACAAACCGACGATCTCGACGAAGACCGTTGCCTTCATCAGAAGGCTAGCTATTACCTAAATACAGAACCTTCAACCCAAGTCCGCCTAACCGGCCACATACCCATAACCAGCGAACCATCACTCACCACGGCAGCCGTACACGGCCAACGCACGGACCATGCCGACCATCCCACCTCAGGAACCCTATAACTGACGCCATCCCTCGAAGCTTTTGAGTCTCCTGGTCTCCGATCCCTATTGCTTCCTGCTACCCAACCGCCGGACTACTACGACTACTCCGACCCGGACATAGAACTTCACATCTCCAAGATGGAAGTCATCCGTCCAGTTATCACCACCTTTGCAACTGCCCTCTATTACCGTTCACACCGAATCATCCTGCGCTCATCCTTGAGTGACGACCAAGTTGCGCAGAACATGTATACTCATACCCGCCGCTTGGGCAGCCAGTTAAAGAGCCACCACTTCGACAGCTCCGATCCTATCCGTATCCTAGCCTTTCTATAACGATTCCGCTTGGCTTGCGATTCTACACGCGTTCACAAAGGATCTTCCATGTGGCTATTCCCGAGCTTGCTTCGCAGCTCCGCCCGGTACAATTTCCAACTTCGCCAGGAAACGGGAACACATGGTCCTTCCGATCGGTCGTCCAAATTGTCGAAGTACTCCTTACTGGTCGACTATCTCCTCCTCACATACACCTCGGACGACATACACGCTGCTGCGAATCTGATTTTACCACGTGCCGTCAAGAACCGAATGATACTATCAGTACCTATGCAACTACGCTGGAGCGTAAAGCTTTCCGATGCGGCAATGTTTTCACACCCGAAAGGGTGATTTCTATCTTTTTTGAAGGCATTCACCCTCACCTGCGCAAAATCATGGGATCCTACCGTTCCTAACACCCCCGCGTAGACCTTCACGCGTTGGCACAACACACACAGTCGCTGGCCACACTGACGTCGCACACACCCTCAATTCCGAATTTGGTCCCGACTTTGCAAGCTTCGGACACACAGATAAGCAAACCCTTCTTTTCTATCACAACCGATATGCTTTCTTCCGTATAGGATGTCTTTGCTACAGTCATGGCTCAAGACGACATGACCGACCCGACCATGATGGACAAAGAACCATATTGCCAGATTTTCTATAAGCGGAATGAACACGTCACATCCAAATTCCCCTACCTCCAAACTGCTTCATTAAGATGCTACATTGTAAAACGCAATCATAATTTCCGTTCTTACCAATCAAATTCCAATCGACGCCAACCACGTCGGCGTGGGAAGCCACATTCTCAACACCGACCACCCCCTCGCCATCTGACCTCCACGTCCAAACCTTTACCGTCTTCGGAAAACATGTAGGGGAGCCGCTTAGGTAACCGTCTCCTCTGCTACTCAGCCAGCCTGCAGACACCACTCCTTAAATCGAACCGACCATTTCTTCTTGGACCCAACCGCATCGGATCTCTGCGCACTCAACTTTCCTCTATCACTAGCTCGCACCAATTACCGATTCATATTCGATCTTCGTGCACAGCAATTATAAGATTTATCTCACCTTTGGCACGACACCAACCCACCAACACACCATTCAAGCCGTCATCGATACCGGCGCAGTACCTAATTTGATTCACCACAACCAGCTACAACCAGAATGGCACAACTTAATGAAAGAAGCTCTGAATCGGAAACTGCAAACAGTCGGACAAAACCCCCTTCCCATCCTCGGCATGATTTTTCTCTTTACCCGCCTTGGTGATCTTCGGGCCCGCGTTTTTACCGCGTGTTTGACAACCTCGCCGTCCCACTAATCCTGTTCACCTCATTTACCGACCGTTTTATACGTCAGATATCCTGCTATAAGCGCACCATCTCACCATACAACTCTTCATCCGTTTCAATCCTTCAAGTCGGGTCCACATCGACCGCAGTCCACAGAACCACATCAACAAGCACTTAGTCTACCCCCTGCATGTCCGATAACTGCACTAAGGTTCAATTGACACGTCAACGGGTACTCCCCCCATCAGCCAGACGTCCTCGTCCATTCTGATTTTTGTGGCCTCCAATCAATTACCGCTTTGCCTTCCTTTGCAGACAAAACTCTTTTCTTGGCCGCTAACGGAATTACTGATATCAACCCTTGCCGAACATTTGACATCACCATATTCAATCTTTCTTCCGCTCCCGTTCATGTGCAAAATCACACAACGGTTGCCACCGCATCTCAGCCACCGGTCAATCTCATCTACCCTCCTGACACGGAACATGCCGTAACGGAACGCGATCTCAAAAAAACCGAAACGGTACAGGATATCTGTCTCACCAACCCGTCCGTCCCTAGTGACCCTAAAAGTGCCCTCTTCGAAATGCATATCTCCATACGGGACAGCGATACACATTACAATTCCGTCGACTGGCGCACCAACGTGCAAGTTGGCGATCCCCTTACACCGCATCGGACAGAACTCCTGAAAGCATTGATCCCATTCCGCCACATGTGGGATGGCCATCTTGGAGGCATCTCATCAACCGAACACCGGATCGAACTAAAACTCGACGCGATACCAATTTTTCTAATTCCATATCGCTCTGGTCCTGCACAACTTGAAACCGAACGGAATGATATATCTCTAATGCTGAAATCCGACGTTATCGAACCGTATAATACGGAATGGGAATTTCCAGTCGTCTTTGCACCTATGGAAGACATCTCACTCCGCGTTTTCATCGACTATCGACGCCTCAATTTTGTCACAGTTTACGATTCCTACCCCATCCCCCGAATGGATGCATGCGTCGATTCCTTGAGGGCTTCCAACATCTTTAGTACCCAAGAATGTAACTCGGGATACTGGCAAGTACCGGTAGCCAAATCGGATCGCGACAAGACGGCCTTTGTCAGACATAAGGGCCTCTACCGCTTTAAACGCATGCCGTTCGGATTAGAACGCCCCTCGTACCTTCCAACGGGCAATCTACATCAACCTTTCATCTATGCGATAGCATTACTCACTAGTATACTTGGATGACATCATCATCTCAAGCGATATATGGACCCATTTACAATACGTCATGCAGATACTACAGCTGCTCTCTGATGCCGACCTGTCACTAAACCTCAATAAATCATTCTTCTTGCAGGAATCAGAGAAATATCTCGGTCACATTATCCGTCCCGGTAAATTGAGCGTGGCCTCGAAAACATTTAGTCCATCAAAAGCATGCATCCATCAACTACGGCAACACAATTACGGTGTTTCCTTGAACTATTTAACTTGTATCTTCAGTTCGTGCAAGATTTCGCACCCCTTGCTTCCCCCCTTAAGCACATGCTAAGAAAGGGGGAACCCACTAAATTCCCAACATTATCCGATACGTAACAAAGTGCATTCAAATTCCTCGAGCACAAACTCCATACTCCCCCAGTATTGGCTTTACTGTACTTCCGAGCGCCCTAATTGGATGCCTCCACATGAAAGAACAGCCTACGGACGGCACACTAAAACCGGTCGGCTATTGGTTCCGCACCCTCAACCCCGCCGAACGGAATTATGATACAACCCCACCATGACTTCCTTGAAATTTTTTGGGCTGTAACTTTTCTCAGCCCATACTTCGAGAGTAATCATTTTACAATCCGTACGTATCATGATTCACTCCGTTATGTAATTAATCTCTCTACAGCAACCGGAGGTCTCCAACTTTGGCGCCTCCACCTCATGGGGTATGACTTCTAAGTACAGCACCGTCCTGTTTCCCGCCATCAGGCTCCCGACGCTCTCTCTCGTCTTACGACAACAGGTTTGTATGACTCACCAATTGACGATGACATACCGGTCCTACTCCTACCGAACAGTTCCGTCATCTCAACTTTTAATGGCTCCTATGATGTCATAAACCTTCAACACTACTGGCAAACTCCGTCTTCTGTTAGTTCTCGAATACTCCTTGCCGATTCATGAGATCTCCATTACCCTGTTTCGCAATATGAGCTCATTCAGGCTCAAACCACCGATGCGGAAATCCAAAAGTTTCAATCTCTCGTGGATAAGCCCAACTCTGTGTTCTTCAAAACCCGATACTGATTCCTGGTACGTCGCTCTAACATCGATGGCTCCCTCCAGACTACCTTATCCAACTCTCTTGTCGACAGGTTTTTCTACCTGTCAGATTATCCGATCACGGCGGGCCATCCTGTTGTTAACCGCATGTACGACACATTACGTCTCCGCTTTTATTGGTGTAACATGCGTAACTACATTTGTGATACAGTTCAAAATTGTCGCTCATGCGCCAAGACAAGAGGTTCGCCGCATCGATATCAACATAACATTCAACTATTCAAACCAAACGGCCCTTTGTAATTCGTATCAATGGATATCCTCGGTCCACTGCCCAAAACATTCTCCGGAAACCGGTTTGTATTAGTAATTACCGATCGCTATACTAAGTTGAAAAACACTCCCTTTAGCCAAGCAGACCTCATTTGTAACGGCAGAGGCCTTCTTGACTCATTGAATATACAACTTCGGTATCGCCGAATCCTAACTCACCGACAACGGCTCTAACTTCATCGGAAAGTTATTCGTGACCATCTGTTCCGCTCTCGGCTTTTAGCTACTATTTACGTCCGCCTTCCATCCACAAGCCAATGGCCAGGCAGAGCACTATAATCTCACTATCGCTATCCTTTTGCGACATTACGTGACTAAACATCAGCGCTACTGGGAACGATACATCCAGCCCCTCACTTATGGATATAATAGTCAAATCCATTGCTCGATGGGACACACCCCATTCGAATTATGTCTATCACGCCGTCCACCTAATACATTTTTCCTGTCTCCGACTTATAACAACGCTTCGGACTCGCCTCTTTCCACCCCGTCTTCAACCCACACTACCAAACTGCGTATTTTGGACCACTTACAGGACGTTCTCACCGATACGGATGCAAATCTTTGATTTGCACAGGCCAACTACAAGAAAGTTTTTGACAAAGCCGTACGGATCAAGACATCATTCCAACCTGGTGACGAAGTTTTTTTTGAATCATTCTCCAGCCTAAATACAGCGCATCACCCATACGGATCCCTGAAAACCACCTGCTTCTTCCGCCCTTCGCACTATCAACCAACTCTTGCCAAAATCAGTGGGGGCTTACCCCGCCATCCCTGTCAGCCCGACAACTTTGGTAATTAATATCAATAGAGGCGATGGTGAACTGAAGATATCTATCGACTGTTGCACTAAGGCACCGCCTACGGACCCTACGCCTCTACCCGCGCCCACAACACTGCCGGATACGGATGGCCTCGCGATCCCACTCAACGATACAACCGATATTAATCGAGACGACACACCGTTGACGGAAAATGGTAACGCCGTTTCGAATCCAACCATTACATGCATCTCTTCTCATTACTATAATTGGACCGAAATGACGTATATCTACCTCCTTACGGATGGCACACTCCGCAGGGGAATACCCTTATCAAAATTGGATGCACATTTCGCGACCAACTACTGGAAATCCAGTAACTATACATGGACTTTCAATACTCGTGGCCGCAAACCGGCAGTATAATCGACTCAGTAGAAACCCTTCTACTCACTAACTCTACCGCTACGGATCCTTTATTTACTCTTTGCAATCCATCTGGCCTCGCTCTACACTAACCAAAAACAAAAACAAAAACTACTTACATTATTGATAATGTTTTTCTCTATTTTTTGAGGCTATCTGAACACCAGACTACTCCCATATTTCACGACAATAAAGACAATCCCAACTCGCCCCTCAATTACGATCGACATCCGTGGGAATGACGACTTCACCAACATCTAGTGCCAAGTCAGCCAACAACCGCGTCTCATAGTCACAGAAAACATCAACAACTTTAGCTACACCACGACTAACAGAATCTCTTCTAGCGACTAACGTTCTCGGCTTTCCGACAATTCCGCCACTTCATTACGAAGTATAAGCAACTCCGCAGCCCGACGCTCCTCTTCCCCATGACAGTCATTAATTTCGGCACGCAACTCCGCCATCTCGCCCCGTAATTGTGCATTCCCATTCAAGGTTTCTTGCCTCGCTCGTTGTGATTCAACAATTCCGTCTTCGACTTAACGCAGTTGAGCCTTAAATGCCACCTCCTCCTATTCGCTGCCACCTTTTCGTCGTTCCTCATCACGCTCCTTCTCCGCAACGGTATGTCGGGTATTGGCTTCCTCTGCCTGCGTTCGTAAACTTATTACCAACGCTCACTCCTTCAACAATTCCGTTTTTGTTTCACCTAAACGCTTTGACAACTCTGTTACGGTCACTCTAGTCTTCTTCAACTCTCCACCAGCCGTTGATGCTTGCGAGGCATGCATGGGCATTCGTGCCAACATCCGACTACCTTACCCGCGATCCGCCGGAATGTGCCACTCACGCATGATAAAATACTCCATCATCACGCGGCGCTTACCGTTACTCGGATCACATGTCTCACGCTCCTGTGCAACTCATTAATCTAACATCGGCAATACCGCTCTCCTCCGGTCTTCTTGCACTCGTCTGTCCACCTCGACCATTTTCAACCTTGGTGCACGACCTTTCCCTGCAGCACTTACGGCGCTACCCCAACCTGCCTCACGTTGTAGTTCCACCAATTGA
>JAULBU010042974.1:0-14170 GCA_032358235.1 Odonthalia washingtoniensis | reverse complement strand
CGGCCATATGGCGAGTCCTGATTGGCTTAGATGCCATAGGGCTACATTACAGCGAATAATGGGCAGAGCCCATTACACATGGCTTACTTGATTAAATTTGATCTAGAATCTATCACAAAATTAAAAATTCCTATGACTATGATCATTGATAGTTTATCTTTATTCGATATAATAACCAATGCTAGAAGCACTACCGAGAAACGTTTAATGATTGACCTGAAAACTATAAAGGAGTCATATCAAAAATTCGAAATGAATACAATAGCATTTGTCAAGTCTGCAAATAACTTAGCAGATGCTTTAACGAAAGTCAAGAATGATAATATTGTAGACCGTGTCCTGTCAAGTTTTATTTTAGATCATCCAATTGAACAAAGGGTGATTAGAACAGATACTAAACATGGCACCTCGGATGAAAAGAAAAAGGGGGGCTGTTAATGTCTAGATTATTGTAGAACAGAAAATATCCGTTGAAAAGAATACAGTAGAAATAATCTTTCTAGATTTCTCTACTATCAGATACTGTAGGGAATATATTTTCTACATTTTATATTTGTTAAAGTTTTTCGAACAGTTTGTCTACTGTTATGATTTTTATTTGTTGGTTTTTTATTATATAAACACAGACGTCGCGAACTCGATCAGTAGGGTTTGTCTGGTATCGATTTCCATTGTAAATTTGTTTACTGACAATTTGCCTGAGTGACAACGTGGTTATTTGTGGAAGGGTTGACCATTTCATAAATTCATGTATTGCTGCCAAAAAAATCATGAATTAGTTAATTCGTTCGTTCATTCAGACCGTTGAACGTGGCGTTTCTGGCTAAAGAAACATGAATTAATTAATTCGACTTCACTCAAAAACCAAAAATTGATTCCAATCACAAAAAGTAGAATGACCTGAAATATGTAGTGGAGAACTATAAGTATACTAGAATACGCATATCCGTTCTTCGACTGACTCGTCCATGGCGAAGGTGTAACCGGAAGGAGAGTAGTCAACAAGTTAGAAAATGGTTACCACCACGATATAAAAAAATGAAGCTGTAGTTGAGATTAGTAGTGTCTTGTGCAATCGCAGCAGATACAGTAGCTTACAGCGAAAGATACTAAGTGTCTTTCGCTGTAACTAAGTATCTTTCGCTGTAAGCTATTCTACATTATTATTACTAATATTAATAATAATGTATGATAGCTTATGTATAATATTATTGTAATAATATTATTATTATACAAAGATACTTAGAATCTTTCGTTGTAACCTACTGTATCTGCCGGTAAATCCCAAAATAATAATATTTATTAAATAAACTTAAATTTTAAGTGATTATTGGTAAATCCCAACATTTTTGACACACACATTACAAGTAATCGCGATGTAGAAAATTTAGTATGTGCAGGCTATGTGGGGGCTTCTTCTTTCTGGGAAAGAGGGTTATTGCCACGTTTTCGGACGTGCTGTATTGCGTAAAAGTACGTGGCGGACGGGAAATGCCAGGATTTTTTCAATACAGCTCTCATGCAACAATCGAAATCCAACATTCCGACAGCAATGATTCATGCCTACATCTTGTGACTCTTGTCATTTTGACAACATCCCGCCCCCCATAACCAGGCTACCCATAGAATATTGACATTTCTTGAGCAATTACTGTTAGGAACTGTCGAATAGGTGGCAGATTTTCTTTGTAACGGGGTAAAGTTTCGTCAAACTCTCATTTTGCCGCCACCCTCACGGCGAAATGAAGACGTTACGCCAAATTCTGTTTACATTTTCCCCGATGAGTCAGTGCCCTCTTTCACCTCCTCTTCTCCATTTGCAAATCGACCTTGCCATTATACCTGCATCCAATAACACAAGTGAAACCGGTCTGCGCCTTTATTCACATCGTGTGCCTTAAGATTTACCAATAATCGCTTAAAATCATACATGGTGCATTAATGTACTATTACTGATAATATCATAATAATATTATTATGTATCGATATAATATTATTAATATTATTATGTATCGATATAATATTATTATATCGATAATTACTGTTTATAAAACAACGTTATATTCCCATGTTTTACGAATAGTAATGACATAACATGTTTTACCAATCAACAATTTGCGTCTTTTTCTAGAAGGGAGTGAAAGAAAGGAAATCAAGAAAAGCCTTTCTATTTCCACCAATTCCTACTTCACTTCACTCCCCACTTCTACATGCTTCTACGTCGCTCCCACTTCCATCACCACAAACCGAGAAGCTATCTTTTTTGATTTTCCCTCAGCAGACACATGTCACCCCATCATTTCTTTCATCAACGACTGGTACTACTACCCTTGCTGTTTCTCACCTTAACAACGACAACTGTAAATGGGTGCTGACAATTGAACTTAACGATGGAGCGTTGTTCAAAATCCGAGGATTGTGCCGGTTGTTATTCAACATCTATGCTTCCAACAACGAGCTATTTTGGTCGTAATGGCACTAATGATCTTGTTTTGTGCCCCAATGGAGATGTCGATCAATGTTTATGTTATCCAAGCCGTCCTAAATTATGTGATACTCATTCCGACTGTCCAGATGAACAGTTTTGTAGTAGATCACCGAACTCACGTGTCATATCATTATGTATAGGATGTTTAAATTTCATTGATACTAACCATACATGGGTTTCAATCGACGAACCAATGCCTCAAGACCGATGTACTAATCGTAAAAGTCATCCACCTTGTGGCAGAGTTTTGGACTATTGTAATGGAGAAACTATGCCTTGTGCAAGTGGTAAAGAGTGTGTTACAGTTTTAGGTGCTCAAGTTGTCGGGTGTAATTCTCTCACTATACTTGTCGATGTTCAAATCCTTTAGGAGTTGATCAAACATTTATAGATGCTCAGAAGTGTGAGGCAGATAATATTGCCTGTTCTGATGAACGGGAAAGCTGTGTATATGATACAAGAAATAATGTTAATTATTGTGCATCATGTGACGCCATTGAAAATAAGCCAGTCATGAATCATCTTAATGAAAGTAAATGTCTCGGTTTACCAAAACGAAAATCACCGACACATTATGGTACTTCACCGAATGGTAGATCATATGACATTTGTGAAAGAGATGTTCAATGCACTGGTGAAAGAAAATGTTTAGCTTTTGCAACTCGTGCAGATGGTTCCACAGATGTAAACAAATTTGAACCTTGTAGAAATCCTAAGAAGTTGTGTTTTTGTAGAGCTGAAGGCAAATTACCAAAATGCAGTACTGGTAAAGACTGTATTTCCGATGAATCATGCGTCACCAGCGAAAAGTTTAATATTAGAAAAAGTTGTGTCTCTAACACATTTATACAAACATCGTCATTGGACGAATATGAAATAGAAGGTAACTTTACAGGTAATGCGATTGGTGATAGTTTAGTAGGAGATACTTGTAAATTTGATTGGGATTGTAAAAATCCAAGAAGATGTACATATGTAACTGGGATTTGGAGTGGCTGTGCAGGTAGAGATGCAGGTACTGGTAGTCAATTAGATAATCCTGAATGTCTTGCAGATGATGATTGTGAAGATGAAAACGAAGCATGTGTTAATTACATCGATGCGAGAAGTATAACGTTCGACAAACTTTATCATGTGAATCTGCCATTGCTTTTGATGCAGAAACTTCTGGGTTTAGATTTGAAGTCGGTCCCAGACGTTCTCATTCTGCGTCTCCTTCTTCTTCCCCTGAACCAGCTGTATGCATTGACATCAGATTACTACAACACTTACCATCTGACCAGTTAGTATTCAGTGAATCAAAACGCGCGGGTGTATTGTGTGACTCCAAAGGTAGTTGTGCTACTGCTGGGCATATTGTAATTTACAATAATGTGGCCATGTCAATGAATGCCTATTGTAGTGACACACAATGCTCGAAACGGGTTGCTTGGGTTAATAGTCCTAGAATGAAATATGGTTTAAGAATCAACTCTTTAACGACTGATTTGTATATGACAGCTGTAGCTGCTGCGCATGAAACTCAAATAGAAGAATTCCTTCTCATTCGTATCATTCGCCACCTCGGCTTCTATGAAAGATACGCGAATACCTCTCAATTGAAATTCATGTTTTTTAAAATGTTTTTTTACTTTTATTGTTTTTAAATTTGTTTTTTAAAACAATTTTTAAATGTTTTTCAAATGTTTAAAAACATTTAAAATTTGTTTTAAAAAACAAATTTAAAAACAATAAGTTACTCAAAAAAAACTTTAATTAAATTTCGTTTAAAAATTACTTCGTTTTGTTGATTCATAATTTATTTGTACTGCGACGCTGACCAACGCCATCCTCTGTTCAAGGGATACTTCAACAATCATGAGCACATTGAGCTCCTTGGACATAAAGAAGAGTACGCATTGATACTATCAATGACATTGAACCACCGTCCAGCAAAGATTTTGACGAAATCAAGCTCAATAACATTGTTATTGAGCTTGACTTTATCTCATCTTTGCTGGAAGGTGGTTTCAAACAACCCGACGATTAAAAGAATGTTTGAGAATAATGAATGAGAAATTTTTTATTTAATAGACAACAATATTTCCAATTGAAAAGCGTGAAACCACTACACCCTGTAGTCACGGTATGGCGCGATAGTGATGACATCCAAAACTGACAGAATACAGTACTACGCATACACGTGAAGCAGACGAGCCGTTACACGTGGAAGGTAATATCTAACCTAATCTTATTGAGATTGCAACGGATACCTTACAGTGAAGTGAGACAACAGCAAAAGTAAGGGTGTTGTCTAAGTTTCATAACATTCTCTCAAAAACGCTCTATTTATAACTGGAATAAAAATCCGTTACGAAAATAGAATTATTTCAACTGAAACGTTTTTGGGTTAACCGGCATGTGAACTGCACAAAACCTTTTGTGTGTACAGAACAGATTGTTTTCAGTGTTAGGGCATCTCTAGTTAGGAGCTGAGTTCGAATATATGAGTTCAAACTCAGATTCTATACACTACAGAATAAAGAAGTTTTTGACGCATGTTTTTAATCGAAGGGTACAGCACTGGTGATGAGTTCGTTGCTGAGTTTTTGAAATCCGAAATAATAACTAAAAACCTATGTGTACAACTTCGGCAAATGGAAAAATTGCAATCCGGAAGGGGCGCCAAGCGAAACATTCTAGTTGACTAAAAACAGTGGGAGCCTTGTGAAACAGGTAAACAGGGTGTTCAGTACGACTGTAAAGGGTCCAACATATGTAGGAATGTTTTAAATTACAAGCAGTGAGGGGTGGAATTTTCACGGTACGGCGTGTGTTGTGACTATGTGACATAACGAACGGAACTCTCTTTTTTGTACTGACGACGAACGAAGACGTAATCGACATCTGCGCCGTTTCAACATTCCATCATCCATATCCATTTGGTTATTTTATTTGCAGAAATTTGTAGCCGGTGGGACCACTAGCATCAACCAACTGTATGGATAGCGCAGATGTATTCCAACACGCCAGACCGAGAGCTGCATATCGGGAAACACAGGAGGTCGATGAATCAGGTCAAAACCGGATGGCGGCGTCGAGGATGGGACGAGCACCAATTGGTAATTACGACGTGGAAGATATTGAAGACTGCGGAAATGGGAATAATGGTGACGGCACGGATGAATTTTTTGCATCGTTAGGTAATGCAAGCCGAACACTGCAACCAGATGGGGCAATAAGACATGACATATCAAACGAAAATTGTGTTATACCGCATAATCACATGAATAATGTGGGAAATGGAAGAAATATAGTTTGCACAGTTACGCCATATAACCAAAACGGAAACGACCAAAATGGTAATCAAAGACGATAAAAACAGAAAACCGACAACAATAATGACAGACGTGAGATCAGAATGGTTGAAGTAGACAATCTGCTTAACTCCACCATTGAACCGGATGAGATTGAACCGGACTACGGTATGAAAAATCAAATGGAATTGAAGGGAGAAGCACGGTAAGGTATGGAGTGAACATTGAATGGAAAAAAGAAAGAAGATGGGAGATAAAAAGAGGATTATTTGTAGAGACCGCGGAGATGGATGGTGAGAAAGGACATTACAGCGGTGTGGGTGATGAAGAAGCAGAATATACGGAATTGCGAAAAGGAGAGAATATAAGTGATGGAAGAAATGCCAAGCGTATTGGTAAAGGTCTTATGGAAATGAAGAAAACTGTTGTGATGACAGAAGACAAAAAAAGGTCCTCAGTGGGCATGACTGATGAAGAAACGGAAACAACAACCGAAACAGACATGGAAGTAATCCTTGTTACTGGAAAACGGAAAAATAGTGCGGGCAGACCACGTGGATCGAAGAACAGGAAAAGAAGTGAGGTGAAAGACATGGAGGACAAACGCAGTGGGACGTAATGGAGCCAGAAAGAAGCTCTTATACTTGCAAAGGCTTGGTTTAATCAGACAGAACAGCTCGTGAAGACGGAAGAAACCATGTGGTCTGGGATTACTGCTTTATGTACGAAAAATATGGAATGAAAAGATCAATAGCATCCATTCGTTTTAAATCAGGTCCGTTTGCACTGGAATATCAGCTTTGGAATGCCTGCTGTAAACAGGTGTTATGGATCAGCAGAACCGGTAACATGCAGGAAGAAACTTTGTTGAAGCAGGCTCACGCCATTTTCAAAAGCCGTAGACGAAGAAAGAAGGAAAGCAATCCTGGGATAGGTGTTACTTTTAAGTACGTAGAAGCTGCAGAATACATTGCTAAAATACCTAAATTTGGTGATGTGGATGAGACTAGGGGTGTGAAAATTGAACGTGTGCGTGATCTTGGCACACCAGGAAACCCTATGAGGAATGAAGAAAGAGCGGAGTTGACGACAAGTCTGAATTGAAGGGAGGTTGTGGAAAGACTGGACTTTGATTCCATGCCCACAAGTAACCAAAATGGTGTACACATGAGCAACGTAAGGAAAAGAGTGAACGAAGAAAGAAATAGCGATGAACACCGCCATATAGGTATTACTGACAGTCCTGCTTGTAATGGAGAAACAAATGGCTGTAAAAATGGGTCGTGTTCTGTAAGAGATTTTGATGATATGACACGTGAAACCGAGGTCACGTATGAGCGAAAACCATATGGTATAAAGGCTACAAAACGAAGAGTTGTTGAAAAGAGGGAGAAAAGTGTAGGAGGGGAGACTATGGGTGTAATTCGCACCGAATTGAAAAGAACTAACGACGTCATGTCATCGCTGAGAAATGAACAAGCGCGTGCTACCGAGTTGGAGATGAGTTACATGGCGTTGTGATATCTACCGGTAGGGTTAGCTGGGTATAGGAAGGCCTCAGAAATGATATCTGGCGGGGGGGGGAACGAAAATGAAGAAAATGAATGACTTAAAACGATGTGTAATAAATAACACAAACTTTGCAAATTTTAGTGAAATAATGATAATAAATTAAGATTGTGTCCCGCCGTCCGTCTGAGCCTTTTCCCGTTCAACAGACGGTTGCGACCAACCGAACTAGTCATAAAACGACAATCGTGTCAGTTCAGGATTGTCTCAGATGTTAATTAAAGAACATGCAATGCAATGTATAGCTAAGGAGGGAATGATAACAGTGACATTGAAAGAATGAATCAAAAAAGAAAAAAAGCAGAAACAAAATGGCAATGATGATGTTTTACTTGAAGCAAGGATAAACCGCTATTGCAGGTATTCTCGAACATTATAACACTACGGAAGGCAACGATGATAAAACGATTGGTATTTATAGTGGACGCGTAACATACACGAAAAATTATCGTCGTGGTGTTTCAACTTGGATCAAAGATTACGCGGATGTGAACCCAACATACCCAGATTACATATTCAAACGCCGGTTTTCCATTCCAAGGGTTATGTACTACCAATTGAAGGAAGATTTACTACGTCACAGGCCTCTTTTCTGGAATCGTCGTATAAACGGAATTGGATACAAGTATATACCTTCGGATATGACGGTGATTTCGTCTTTACGTATACTGAGCACAGGATGTGCTGTGGACAACTTGGAAGACTGCGTGTACATGGCGGAAGAAACCATACGGCAGTATTTTGTACAATTCTGTATAGATGTAATTGAAATATATGGAGGAAGATTCTACAACCGGTTTCCAACAATGGATGAGATGGTTGTAATAGAAAAAGCTTATACCGAAAATGGTTTTCTTGGTTGTATGAGGGCTGTAGATTGAATGAAGTATACTTGGGAGAACTGCCCCGGAACCATGAAAGGTCAGTACCTCAATTCCTGGGTATCAAAAAGCGCTACGGTGTAGTGTGAAGGATGGTGTGACCATGACCTATACTGTTGGTCATGGTTCTCAGGAAGACCCGGTACGAACAATGACTTAAATGTCCTTACCAGGTCACCGTTATTTAAAAGTATTTGTAATGATATGTTTGAAATAACAGTACCAGATGGTTATAAAATTACAGGAGGAGGACAGCAACATCACCCGCTATATTTTTTGGTTGATGGCATATATCCACATTGGCCAATATTTGCACGACCAATTACCGGATCGGATAGTGAGAATGAAAAAAAATATTCATTCAAGCAGGAGTCAGTGCGTAAGGACGTGGAACGTTTATTTGGTATACTACAATCATTATTTGAAATTTTACGCACGGAAAATCGTCGATGGGATTTGAAAGAGACAGTACGCATATAAAATGTCTGTGTTATTCCTTACAACATCATGATACCCATGAACCAATTCCAAAAGGTAGAATATCACGAACAGTCTCGATCTGATTTGGAAAAACTTATGTTAGTTGAAATTATCAAAATGGACCAGTCAGAATCTGAGTAGAGACGTAACACATGTAAAACCAATATGGAAAACCGAAGAAATGGTGACAACTTGGCTGATTTCGCTATGATTCGGAACATGCGTTATACGGACCAGGATCAACACTTTAAGTTACAGTCTGATTTGGTTATACACAACACAGAAATGGGTGCGGTTGACAATTGAAGGCGTGACCATCTGGTATGAATCATTGAAGGCGTGACCGACTGGTATGAAGTCGAAGTTGTTGCAGACTTTTTTTATGTGATGGTAACAATGTAGCTTACGGGGTAACCAAATGGGATAAAGTCGGGTTATTGCTATTCACCATAACAAAAGAATTTTAATAAAAAACATTTTGCCATACGAAGAAAGGATTCTTTTGTACCACAAGGTATTAAGTATCTATCAGATGCCAAATTGAAAAGACAAGATGTATGTGAGGCACACAAAGCGATACGCACATATTAAAGTGTGGCAAATTGAAACCAAATGGAAAATCGCAATGAGAAAAAATATATACGTAAAAAGTAATGTATAAAATATGGAAAGGTGACATACATGGCAACTGTTCATGAGACAGGTGGAAATTCATGCAAGAAAACTTTTTTTGTCCGTATGGAATGAGCACACATACAGGTAAATGCTCATTTTGTAGTAAAAGAATATGAGAAGTTGACATGCATAACATCTTCTTATGAAACAGATCTGATAACTTCATGCAAAAAAACTTTGCATTCCTTCCATATGGTATATAAAGAACATTGATGGGTGCTCATATAACACCGCTAACATGAAAATAGAACATTGATGGATGTACATATTACACCGCTACCATTAAAATAATATACATAAAGATATGAAGAAAATAACGTACATACAGATATATGCGCATATTGTAGTAAAAGAATATAAACAGTTGACATACATGACAGCTTTGTATGAAATGTACTGATGTGATATTTTACATATTTTTTCGGTATCATTTTAGTGTGCTGTGACAAAGCATGTGTAGTATTGTACAGCGAGCGCTCTCTTCATAAGAAGTTAACCAATTGAATGTCCAGTTGACATTGACTGTGGACAGTGTGTGACAATAGTACAATCAGCATAACAGCTTATCGGGCCCTAAAAAAGTACAGAATTTATGTACAATAAATCAAATTACAGTTATTCAAGTAAATGGTGGACGTAAAGTTACCAAAAAGTTGTTATGAAATGTGGCGGAAACTTCTTAATAGACAATGACATATGTATGATATTATTCGTATATCGAAATATATAGAAAAGTAATCTTCAAATAGCCACCACAGGGACAACAAAATTGACATTATATGTGTAATGAGAAAAAAAAGCAGACTAAGGCATGTCTGGAACAACGTTTTTTTGTTTATATTGAACTTTTTCCCTCATCGTTCAAGAACGTTTCGTTTCAATATTCTCATCGTTTGATAACGTTTAACTTCAAAATTTCCATATTCATTATTATGTTCCTTATTATGTACAACATGAACATCTACCAATATATTATACCATATGGAAAAATCATGAACACATGTTTTCTATACTTCGGGCAGTTCTCGCTGCCTTTTTTTATTACCCAGTGGTTATTGACCTTCATGAAAAATATGAAAACATGTTTTTTATACTTGGGCCGGTTCTCACTGCCATTTTTTGGCTCGTGTTTCACATCTTTATACCATATGGAAAAACATGTAAATATGTTTTTTATACTTGGGCAGTTCTCACTGTCTTTTTTACCTAGTGGTTATTGAACTTCATAGCTTCATGAATATTGATATGATGGAGAAGATTTATATGAATGTATAGGTAACAACAACCGGAAAGAAATTAACAACGTTATACTTTACTTAAAAATTATACAGACAACTTCCTATTCGGTTCATAATTCAAACATTTTACATATCACACAACATATTCTATACTCATACAAACATATTAACGTGACCTACTGGTTCATCTGCGTTGGTGCAATATCCGGTTGCTGAGGTGGTGCAATATCCGGATGTGGTGACCCACTACCTCCTGCTTCTGTCTCCTGTCTTTCTGCTGTTCGTAGCTCTTCAATGTTGAAACTTCGAAGTTGTATCGTACTCTTTCCAACAGATTGGATCACAACAGCAACCATCATTTGTACAAAAACGTCTGTTTTCTCACCAATTTCAAGAACAAGTTTGTGCATATCTCGGAATGCAGATCTATATTTACCAATTAGGTTTGTAGATACATTTTTTCTTGCACATACCTCAGCTTCGTTGACACGTGCAGCTGAAAATTCTGTAGTTAACCGATTTATCTCACCTTTGTCGTAGTCCCTCTGCTTTCCTGCTTCCTTTTACTGCTGTTTGTATGACGCCAAACACTTCACCTGCTCTTTCACTTGATCACTCATTGATTTCAGTTCGTCTTCCATTCTGGTATTTCCTTCACCATTACATATCCATGTATTGATTTGCTTGAAGAACTCGCTGGCGGTTTCTGGAAAGTTGTAGTTAGTTGTACCAACCAGGTGACGGACAAAATACACAACCTTATTATACCATCCATCCACATCATTGAACAATTCGCCACGAATGTGCTCAAAATCCATATCAATACCAGGTTGGTCTTCATCTCCATTTTCAATAAGTGGAAGAGATCTCTCAGGTCCACGCTACTTGTATCCACAGTCATATAGTGTTTCCATAACCAATTCGCGGCAACACTCCATGGTTTGCGGTTCTATATTTCTTTTAGGTATTGTTATCTCAGGAAATACTCGAATCTTCCAGTGGTTCATGCTTCTGTTCGAGAAATTAAACTCGCGTTCATCACCTCTTGGTATATTTACAATCTCCCCTTCCTTCCAATTGTAATGGATGTATGGATGCAAAATATGCCTTTTCAATACTTCCCAATCCACTTAGTAAGCCCTGTGCACTGCAAGTAGAACCTTTTTAAGGTCATATTCAGAATTGTAAAACAACTCCACCAAAAACATATCGGTACATTAATTACGCAATTCTCATGTCATTTCAGTCATTATACCATATCCGTTACTTTCGGTTATCCTTGGGTCTCCTTGTTTCGAAATTCTTATTCCGTGCCGACATGAGTGAATATATGTGGCAGTGAACAACTCTATTGCTTCTCTCACCACAACCTGAGAAAGAAGAGGACAGAACATTTGATCACCGTAATGGTAATCGTTTGCATGATGAGGGGGAAGGGGTGGTGATGGGGGTGCAATAATGATTGAAGGTTCCATTCTCTCAATTTCTGCTGGCACAGGCATAAGGCATAAAATATCTGCTCCTTTTCTGTGATGTTATACCGAATACACCAACGTCTTGCTATCGAATGATGCTCGGGTTATAGCTTGTACGTACTTATAATCTACCACCTTGCCGTTGTTGATATTTCTTGGAACTACGCATTCTCCTTTCAAAAATAGAGTCCTCATACCAATACTGGCAGTTGCCTATCATATACCAGTTGGTTATTGGATTCGGTAGTATGGATGGTATATCATAAATCGTTTTCCATGCTTCGGACCGGTGCTTTAAATTTTCAATAAGGTCCACTGCACGGTACTGGTAATCAAATTCCTACGGACATCGAAACCAGAATGTATCAGAAGGTTACCTCGCTGGACATCGTAGAGGTGCTTCCACCGTATGTGCCCATCTCATTGACCACGACACTTGGAGGCTGTACTGCCCTGTCCCATCGCGGCCTCTACCAGTAGAGTCATTATACATACCTTCATACCTGTATCTGTCAAACTTGTTTTCACGAGCACATCTTTCTATTTACTCATTCACGGAATATGGTGGCCGACCTTTCTTGCCCTGCCCATTTCTTTTGAAGACATGGTAATCTTTCCAGTTGGTATGTGCATATGCTGCATCAGTGCCGAAATTATTCATGAACGGCTCAGATAATGTTACCAGTCTCGGCGGTCGCTGTTCACACCCAGCAGTTAATTCGGTCGGACCAAGATGGACTTAAAATTGTTAAGCTCTCGCATTATATCGCTGCATTGTTCGAGATGTTGACACATTATTCCTTCCAGGTGCATTAGAAGATGATCCAGTATTCATCCCACCAATTTTACACTTCTTTGTCCGAATTCCAATATGGTCTTTGCACAATGGAGACGTTGCGAAACTGTCACTGTCTGTCCAAAAAAAGTCGGGACGATGTGTGAGTATTACGAGAAAGTGTGTTGCATCATGCACCGCCTTTATTAAGTAGGAAACATGTTGAAATCTGACATTGAAACAATGAACATTACAGACAACCATTTAAATAGGTTTTCTATGTACATACCTGTTTCCATAGCGTTTTTGCCATGGTGTGGCAACCTTCAATAGTTCCCAACCATAGGGGTAATCAAATCCTGTATTTCGTTGGGTACTTCTTCATAGTCATATAGTCTCGAAATACCATCATCAGCAGGCGTAACTGTTTGCTTCAGTAACGCCAGTAAATTACCATAAGGTGTGTTTCTTCCAAAACTGTCGTTCGATTTCCTCATTGAATTTTTCCGTTGCACGTCTCGTAAAATCTCTCGAATGTAGAGAAGTCTCCTTTTTGGACAATATACCTTTTGGTTTACTTTCTTGTTGATATCCCGTTTCGTTCCCTTTTTAAACCTGGAAATTTGACTTGCTGATGAATGGGAGTGAAGTCAGTGATATTGAATAAAAAAATGACTCCGTTGTCATCACTTTTTTTTAATATACCGTTTGGTTTACTTTTTAAAACTAAATTGTTGATATGCTGATGAAGGGGAGTGTATGCAGTGAAATTGACTTTAAAATCAATTCAGCTCAAAAAAAAAAATTGACTCATGTCATGACATACCATTGAATCAGAAAAATAATTTTTAATTATCTAAAAGTTTTGTACACTCGAAAAACTCGGTGACCATTTCTACACTACATTCGAATATACTTTTAGTTGTGATACCATCCGTTCACATACTACTAAATTTGTAATATAGTAACAAAAAATAATACAAAACAAAAAAGCAAGATAATATACGTGTATAACTTTGACCATTCCTCATTAGTTTATGGACTGAAATCCACCCTTTTGGTTATGTCTGTTAATAATGCGACTGTTTTGGGTTATGCACGTAAATATTATGATTTTTTAAATCTTCCTGCAGTAATTCCCATTCCGTTCTGTCTGTGAAATGAAAATTGTTCATTTTCCCTTCTTCTTCACCATGCAGGTATCTTTCTAAGTTTTCTTCTTGTTTGTTAATCCGCAATTGTTCTGTTTCAATATTACTAACTTGTAAGTTGTTAAATCCGGCTTCACATATT
>JAULBU010042963.1:0-14172 GCA_032358235.1 Odonthalia washingtoniensis | reverse complement strand
TCTCTCTCCTCGGCGATCTTCGTGCCCTCGTTTGGTGCGGCGTGGTTGACAACCTCGCCGTTTCGCTCATTCTGGGCACCGCATTTACAGATCGGTTTATACGTCAGATAACATGCGATAAAAGCACCATCACACCATACAACTCTTCACCCGTTTCAATCCTTCAAGTCGCGTTCACGCCGACTGGTGATCACGGAACTACGTCAAAAAACAGTTAGTCTACCCTCTAAGCTTCTAATATCGGCACTAAGATTCAAATGACACCTCAAATGGTACTACCACCCCACCATGAGACAGAAGCTTTCGTCCATTCAGATTTTTGTAGCCTCGCATCGATTAGCGCTTTGCCCTCCTTCGAGGACAAAACACTTATCTTGACCGCTGAAGGAATTGCTGAGATCGAACCATACCGCCAATTTGACTTCACCGTATACAATGTTTCCTCCGCTCCAGTTCATTGCAAAGCACACATCGATTTCTACCGCATCTCCGCCACCGGCCAATCTCATCTACCCTCCTGACACGGAACATGCCGTCACAGAACGTGACCTCAACAATAAGGAATCGGTACAGGATATCTGGCTCACGAACCGATCCGTTTCCAACGAATCTAAACGTGCCCTCTTCGATATGCATACCGCCATATGAGACAGCGATGCACGTTACAACTACGTAGACTAGCGCAAAAACGTGCAATTTGTAGATCGCCTAAAACCACATCAAACAGAACTCCTGGACGCACTAACCTCATTCTGCCACATGTGGGATGGCCATCTTGGACGTATCTCATCAATCGAAAACCAGATTGAACTGAAACCCGATGCGATACCAATGTTTCAAATTCCGTATTGCCCTGGTCCCGCACAACGTGTAACTGAACAGAATGAGATATCTAGAATGTTGGAAGCCGACGTTATCGAACCGGTTAATACATAATGAGCCTCTACAGGGCGCTGATGGATTTGAGTTGTGATTTTGGGTGTAGTTTTAATGGCACGATCGATTGGAAACGGAAAAGTGGCGGTAAAAGAAGGGAACGACTTACCGTCGATAATGGAAACAGATTTCGTCGTAATGTCTCCGTTGCGACGTGAGGGAGACGACAAAGTCCGTTCTTGGAAAACTTATAGACCTCTTCGTAAAATTCGGAAGCGGAAATTATTTTGAAACGGCAGAGATGAAAAAATGAAATTTCTCTGAGCCAATTAGAATTTTCCACGGATCATACAGTACGAAACACTAATTAAAATTTATTTGGGAAATTGTGACGGGTAACCTGATCTCGGAAAGCCGAGTTGGGACGTGAAAAATACGCGCAGTTCTGAGCACGAGTAGCTGTGCATTGGCGGTTAAAGAATTGTTCCCATTTATGCATGACTCGTTGCTGAAAATTGAAATTGTGTAAGTTTTACTTACAGTAAACTGTAAGCAATACTTACACCTCGCCCTCGATTTTTCGGTCTGGATTGAATTTTGACCAACTGTACTTGTTGACTGATTTTTGTTGATTGATTGATTTGTTTTATTGATTTTGATTGACTCAACGAACTCCACTGTGAGATGTAGTTGGTGTCATTTTTGCGTATAAAAGGCACAACACCAAGTTGTGTCTACTGAAAAATAAAAAGAGCACCGAGCAGAGTTTCATTCTCCCCATTTGCCTACTTGCTGACCCAGTAGTATACTTTTAAGAATGAGGAAAGGAAGTTGAAGAAGTGATCAATACCATCTGAGACTCTGAATTTTATGCAAGATTATTTTCAAAGGAAGTTGCATGTATGGAAGACTGTTAGAACATCAAGGCTGAAATTGTCACGCAATGTCAGGAAATGAAATGAAATGTTGAGTGAGATGTCCGAAACTAGTGGTGTGATAATTTGAAGAAATGTGTAGTTATTTTTTGTTCTTCTTCCAATCGTGTTTTCATTTGTTAGTGTTTCGAGAGAAAAATAAATAAATATGTTTAAAATTTTTTGTTGTAACCTAGATGAGTGTGAGAAACGGAAATTATTACATGGTACTACTGAATGAATACTTTAGAGAATTGTGATTAGAAACTGGAAGCCTATTGCTAACATTATATAAAACAAAATGTTGTTAATTGCATAAAGTTTAAGAAAGACAATGTTCTCAGTTGTAGTATTATATACAAAAGTATGTGGAAAACAGTTCCCAATCTAATGGAAGCATTAATTGTTGCACTCACACATGATTAATGTCAGGTGATTCATGCCGGTAAAACAGTCCTATCATGGAAACAATTTGAATATAATGCAGTAAGATATTTATGAAGACTGTACAGTTGCAAAGCTCTGCTTATGGAGAGTATAGAGAACAGGTTGTATTTGGAACCATAAAAAATAAAGGTACTCAATTCATAAAGTTTGGACTCCATATGAAGTTTGATTTTTCGCATAAATTTATAAATCTATTTTTCACGAAAAATGCATCTTCACATGGAAGAAAAAGTAATGTTACAGTACACAATTTCTTTCAAAGCCATTAAATTTTCATTGCACGTATGGGAAAAATGGTTTAACAATTTAATAGCTATAGAAAGTAATGAAACGAAGTATTCTGGATTTTCTAATCAGTTTTCGTCTCGAAATGAGCCATGATGAATAGCAGTGGAACAAGATAATCCGTGCAAAGAGTGAGAAGGCCATCACTGACCAATTCAGAACCACCATTTAAAACGGAAATAACCAGTTGTAGTCGTAGAGATGATGCTTTGGAAGATGACAGTGCTGGACCAAGTTCAATGCGTCTGTGTTTTACGAAATGAAATTCTCATTTCAAGTGGCACATTTGGGGCCAATCCCCGCATTCACTATACAGTTCATCGTTTAGAAGGTAATGGCAGTATGCCTTTGAGTAATATACAGTATCTGTAGATCTTTTGTATGATGCATTCGTGGCCCCTGGACAATTTGTAGATTAGTTGTATGGGGCTTTCATGGTCCATACAGTATTTGTAGATTATTTGTATGATAAATTGACTTTCTCCACAAAATTTTTAGATTAAATGTATGACACATCCATGGCTCCTTCACTATTAGTAGATTTTTTGTATGACACATTCAAAAAACCTTTCATGCTGTGTAGTTTTTTCGTAGTTTGCCATGCCCAATATCTTCAACATGTGGATATCCGATGGGGTGACAAGCCACAGAAAACTACAATGGCTGGATAATGTATTTAGTGTGCATTCATAGTGAACTGTGAAAAACGGAATAAATTTCAATAGAAATCTACGTACGAACTGGAAACGTTGGAAGTCACACGTAGGTGTCATCTAAAGAATTTACGATTCCAGAATGGAAACTGAACGAAAGCATTAATCGGAACTGCGATATTTGCAGTTCGGAGGAATGTAGTCATTACTAAATCTACATTCAGTGGAATATAAATTGATTTTGACATCCAAAGGAAATCTGGGATGCGCAGTTAAAATGACCGTATAGTACGATAATTTATCAATGATATATCATAAATATGAGTATGTATATTGCGTATATCACTGAGATGTGGTGCGTATGTGTATAGAAATATGAAATAATGAATAAATAATATAGCATATAATATAGCATATAATATTATATATGTCAAATTATTTGTCCCATATATATCTATCGCATTGTTCGTGATAAAATATATGGTATATATAATGTGACATACTAATATATACTATATACTATCCATGTCATATAGATCATTTTTATCATTAATGTAAACGGGAAAATGCAGTAAAGTAAGGGCGAACAAAAACAAGACATGAAACAAACTATATAAACGTGAAATGCCAAACCGGTATTAAAGCCATTTATCATCAATTATATATAACTAGAATCATGACACCAGAACCAAAAAGGATAGTATTGTGTAAAAGGAGCGGTGACTTTTAAATATGTACCAACATAAAAACAAAACAGAATACACAACAAACCAAGGAAAGAGAAAGTCTGTATCTGTCTGTTCATGGCCACTTCGGTGTGGAAATGCTGGAAAGGAAGAAAAGAAGGAAAGTAAAATAGGAAAAAAAGGTTAGAAATGTGAAATAATAAATTTTTTGTATACCTAAAGCTAATTATGAAAAGTATACATACCGAATAAAGCAATGCGAGCAGAATGTCAGGTTTCGAAAAAAATGAAAGTAGTCGCTAGAAATCTGTTAAGAAAGATAGTATGCGAATGTGTTATTGTGAATATATTTTGCTGTATTTAATTTTGACTTTTTGAAGAAAAAAGAAATGCGAGCAGACCAAATTACCTAATTTGGGTGAAACCCCAAACTGCCCTACCGAAGTACACATACGTCAGGATTTATGTTATTGTTAAGTCTTCGGCAAGGCAGCCCGAGTTCCCAAAAAAAATTGGCACCTTCACTGAAAACGTTATGGAGATTTGTAAAGATGAAATGAAGGAAGAGATACGAAAGAAGGGAGAGAAGAGATGACAAAACGGCACACTCTGTGAATGGTACCGTTCATAAAATGACTTGGAGGGTCCATTGTGTGGGGATTTAATATATATTTGAAGGAGAACCAAGTTGGTGCCTTTTTCGAGTGACATTAATATTGTTGAAAAAATTATTCAAAATTTTGATAGGTCCAAATTGAAGAAAATTAATACATATTTTGAAATCTATGGCATGTGTAATGCCATGAAAGATGTGATTATGAAAATGAAATAGGTACTTATTACTGTCGGATATAATTTTACATATAATGCACATGTAACTGTGGAATGTAGTTTGCAATTCCTAATATTTGATAATTCAGTTGATACAGAATGTGTTCCAGATATGTAGTGATATACTGGTATAAAACAAAAGTACGTAACCAATAAAAAAATTGACTCGTGAGATCAACGTTTTTTTTTTCATTTCTCGCTCTCAGTCTCAGTTCTGATATCTTTTTTCTTGATGTACTATCAATAGAAGTAGAATGAAGCAGTCATCATCCATTCAATCACGTAACGGAAGTGATTATGTAAAAAGAAGAGCAGGTCCTGAAATGTTGACGTGGTCAAATTAGATAGGGGGTCAGGAAATCTTACCAAAGTCTGGACTGGTTCGTGACACTACACGGACCAGGACAATGAACAAACCACTCGCTGTTTCCGTGGCAATACTGGATGGTAAAGTTTCTAAAAATGCTATCAGCGAAATACTAGCAATAATATGTGACGATGAATTTGATGCAGAACTATTCAGGTCGCCGGTAGGGTCCCTAGGTTCGTTCAAGAAAATAACAGAACAAGTTATGAAGACGTGTCGCGAAGAAAATATCGAGACAATTGTGAGACTGACCATATTCACTTCTTCGAAGTGACTAATTAGAATGTTATAATTCAATAAAATTTATGTTTATATTAATGTTTTGACCGAGTATAGGAACAGGTTACAGACGTAAAAATGTAGCATGTTACCATATCAATTATGTTTTTTTTCGAGTTGTATACTTTTTATGTAATTCATTTTATTTATAGTTTCTAATTGCATTGAATTTTAGTCAAAGTCTAGAATTTCAATCTGTAGTTTCACGTATTTCTAGAGACATTACTGCAGGACGATTACAATGTACAAATTAGTTGTGATACTTTTATTCTAGTAAAATGTACAATGATTATACATGTATTGTGTGCCGCTGGTATTATATATACATGTGATAAACACACACTATTGATATTTTTACCGGATCTTAAGCATATATGTACAAATAATTTGTTTGGTGGAGATATCTTGGAACGGTTCGAACCGTGCCGATGTGAGTCACAAACAATATTGAACATGTAGCTTCCTGTCAATATTACTCGAGGTTGTTTACCACAGAATAATTCTTGAAATTATTATATTCTAAAATTCCATCTGGAATTAAAAATGGTTAAAAATTAACGTTTTAATTTTTGGCAAAATAAAAATGCCAAAAAATTGAAAAGTTAATGTTTTTCATTTTTTAAATTCTAGATGGAATTTGGGAATACAGAAAATCGTGATGTTATTGAATTAATCTGCTATATTATCAACATATATTTCTTTCTCCATATTATTCTTTATCACAGATGAATATGGAGAATTAAATCTATAATAATAATATGCATTGGTACATGTAGACCGTACCGAATAATTTATATAGTTTCTGATGAATTAATTACTTCACATTCTCACCAACCACACATCAATAAATGATACATGGAAAGGCAGAAGCAACTATGTAATATCTCAAATTGGAGAACCATGCACCAGTTGCATTGTTCGTCTCTACCCTTCAGTTTATAGTAAGGTATGTTGTTCGAAAATAATTTTCGTTGGAACGTATGGCCTTTCTACATGCATGATTTTTATAACATCACTTGATGTTCATATCAAAATAGAACTTACAGTGTTGCCCTCGCGATGCAGGCATTTCTGTAAAAGGAGGGCATATTCAATATGAAGTAAGTGCACAACAAACAACTAGGTAGTATATAGATGTAAAGACGTCAATAAGTATCATAATTTAGAAAACATGCCCATATTTCAATATACAAACCTAAGTTGTACGAAATACTGTACAACCGAGATTATTATGATGAGATATAAATGATCTGGTATTACTCCATAATACGTAATCGAAAAGCAAAGGGACAAACTTGCATGAAGGAGACAAGTTCAATCGCAGATCTATATATAGAGGTGCAGTAATTAATGGTGAAAGTACATCCGTCACCAATATACCGGACAGTTCCGATGGATTATTTGCAATGAATATTGTACAAGAATGTGCCTATTCAATTCCAAAATATGGGGACACATTCAACACCTACATTGAAGCCTATCAAAAACAACATCAAAATGATTTAAGTACTATGTCTAAGAAAATTTTATAGTTCATAGGTGTTATTGGTGTGGAGCACCGGCCCATGTTTTTCTCTTTTATTTATGATTATAGTTTTGACATGAAAGCTTTCCGCGACAAACTTTCTACGATAAGGCTCTGCAGAAAAGTGTATAAAAATGACATCGACAACTTCCTGGAACGATGCAATCTCAAACGTTTCGGCAAAAACTAATCGTTGTGAAAACTTTTCAGCGCCATACCCGAGGCTGAGATACTTATTTAAGATCGTTCTCGCAATTTTGTCAGATTGATTTCCACGACCGTTGTTTCCATCACTTAATTGTTTTGCTAGCTGATCATTGAGCTTTTCTAGAGCTTTTTTCTCCATCAATAAATTTTCATTCTCACAGCATAGCGCTTGTACTATATCTTTCAGCGCCCTTTTCGAACTATCCTTACTCATAACGTCCTCTTCTGATCCTTTAACATGACGCTTACACAGGTTAAGCGATTGATATATACGCTCCTTATCATATATATATATAGTGATCATACTGCGATAAACCAATTATTTTTAAACCTCTAAATGTCGAGAGGTCTTCCACAACGTGATCTACTAAATGGAACTTCAATGTGTGGATCCATGTATCACATTGGTTCTGAAAATGTTGAATGCATTGTGATTTAAGAATAGGAATTAGGTTATCAATTTGAACAATCGTTTCCTTTCACCAGGCAACTGAAGTATTTCTGAATAACAAAACTTGCATGATGGTTGTATAAGTTCTGCAAATTTCAGTCAGGGGTGAATATTATTGATAACCAGTAATTCTATCGATATGAATTATTAGCCCACAAATGGGAATAAAATATTCGAACAATTATAATCCTTTCCCTCCATCATCCCTCGAAAAGAATTATTCAATTATTTAGGAAGAAACCATTCAGGTTATGTGGCTCTTGTTTGGTTGAGAAGGTAACATGGAAACCGAGTGAAAGGAATTGATTTTCTATTACATCAAGAAGGGCTTTTCTTGCCCAAAACAACGTGAGTTACTGTGTCCTAAATGGTTTATCGTTCCTCCGTTTGTGCAATCTATGCATGACGAGGTGTTTACTTGACAGATATACCATGAAATACGTTTGATATCATTAGAAGTACGAAGATGAAGGTTGTGAAATGGTTCATACGTAAACATTGAAAAACAGCAGGAACAAACAAGTGCGGATGTGTCGTAAATAATGTTTCGATAAAAGATACCCATGGTACAATTGAAATTTCCTGAAGTATTACCTGCCATTCCTTTAGTAAAATACTTTTCTGTTCTGTTGATGATACATAATTTGCCGATTAATCAATCCACTAATCTCATTTCTTCTTCCTCGTACGTATTAAACTTTTCTAATAACAGTTATCGCACCTGTATTGAAGTCTGTTGAAGTTCCTAAGCATCTGAAGCATCTACGTGCACAGATAAAGATATGTAGAACTCCAGACATTTCTTTACTATTCTGGTATCTCGCAGCAGTATGATACTATGACAGGTTAGAATTTACATTTTATATTGTTGGTTATTCTCACATCAAAATCTGCCATTGATTGTTTAATTGACGGCGCAAGAACCATGGCCATTTCCTTGTGCAATGAAACCATTTTACTATCTCTCCCCGGTGACCAAAAATTAAGTGGATCGTGATCGCCAATGACACTAAGTTCATCATCAATTTCGCAGTTAGTGAAGTAGTTGTCCTCTTCGTCCCGTTGATAATTTCATCCTTGTAATCCCACCGGGAGGAAGCCAAACAGCGTATATCCATGGTAAATAAAGAAACGTCTGAACGGTATTGTGAAATTCAAAAATATGACATGTATGGGATATTCAAGAAACGATAGCATCTTCAAAGTCGTGGCCACTTTATCTGTATATATACATAACATTTCAACGAAATAATTTGGCATTGTGTCTTTTCTTTGAACTCACTCAATCTAAGAACCCTCACTATTCCTAAACCTTGTTCTCACAAACAGGTATAAATTCGCAAAACATTCCGATTGAAGAGGATGAGAGACAAAATAACGCTCGCCTTTGTTGAAAACGGTCTAAAGTAGACACCAGTTGCAGGCACTACTTTCATTTATGTACGTAACACCTCAATGACGTCTTTTTTGTACAAGAAGGCCTTCCTTTCATCATAGGATGATTTGTGGCATGGTACCTCAACTTTCTGAAATCTATCATCAAAGAAACTTTGACCGACAGTTCTATCTACAATAGACATGAATTCCTTCCAATATTTTATGTGGCTACGGACAACATCTGGAATGAAGATGAAGATTTCCGATCGAAGCAACCGAATAATCGTATCTACAGAATTAATACCAATTTATTCTAAAATCAATATATGGTTTGATGCAACTTTAACATTACTAATATTTTGCAACGTTTCAGAGGTATCTGCAAGTTCAGGTGATAAGTCCATTGGATCTTCATGGGCCTCTCCGTTTTCGTTCAATCATTCATGACGGTTCCTTTCTATTGTTACATCTTGTATACATTCCAATCTTTGCTTTTTATTGTACGTGCATGAAGTTAAATGTCGTCTGCCATAAGCCCATATGTCTGTGGAGTATGTAAAATTTCTCATATTACAAACGAATTGTTTCGTTACAATTATTGATGATTGAAGTTGGCGTAGAGATAATATGAAAATCGTTTGATAGTTTATGTATGTATGGGTTTTTTGTTGGTGTGATGACGTAATATGGCGTGCTGGTTGGAGTATATTTTTCAGTATATATAAGTGCCTATCGTATCGTAATGTTAACAGTAATATATGTCACTGTAAACAACCGAAGCAATATAAAAGTTTGAATTTTTTCTCGTTTCCGAAAATTCACAAATCGTCCACACTATTAGTTGAAAAATAATTCCTCCATATGAAGCTGAGATTTTCGAAAAACATTAGAAGTCAATATTTTTACGAAAATCCCAACTCCGTATGGAGGAAACGTTTTTCACAATTTCCTCTTTTGAATGTAGTTCTATACAAAAGAATTATAATACGTTCCCCCGTTGCATATGGAGAAACAAAATTTGATAGCAATTACCTCAATATTATTCACCTCACGTATACAAGGTAAAGTTCCGTTATAAAAAATACTAACCTGAAGGAAACTAATTGTTTGCATGTAAACAGTGGAGTACATTATATTTTTCGTTAACTTAAATGTTGATTATATAGAACGAAGAAACAACTTAATGGGTCATAGAAAACAAAGAAAGAAAGAAGTAACCACTATCATTTACCTCTCCCATTTTTAATATTACGCAGGGTGTAATATCCAACCCAATGGCGGCTATTCCATTTCTGACAGTCCCCAACGACCCAATTCACAGTCAATATACTGGTGATGAATTGGGTCATTGAAGTATCGATATATCGAGAACCTCACATTCATCATTATTTAAACTGTCATCATTTTTACCATGAGATCCATTCTTATTTGATTGTCCTGATGAGTAAACATCTTCATTTTGGCCTTTTACACGGAGAGAGTGTCCATAGACATATGACATGGAATATTGCAATTCACTGGCCTCAGGGATTATATAAATATGATATATACGAGCTATACTCCCCTCCTATGCAGCATCTACATACACATTTTATTGAAATTTTACGTTTTACAGTGTATCACATAAAAACTGTTCCGTTTATTTTCAAAGCCCACATCCTTTCTTCCCATTTCCCTCAAAAGTTTTATGAAATTTAAAAAGTTTGGTCCATGCCGTTCAAATTTAGGATAATATGCAGCTTTTTGGCCCAAACTGCACATTACCTAGTCTACTACGGATTTTTCATACCGAAATCTCGATTTGGGCCCCATAAACTCAGTTGACACATAGATTACAATGGGGACTCTACCTCTTGGAACCCAAAATCATTTTCCAGAGACACTGATGAAAATCTTGAAGCAAGATCAAAAATGCAATTAAGATTTGCATCAAAATTTGGCGAACTACTTTTGACGCTGAATAAAAATTCGAAATTTCAACTAACCCAAATCTTTGCAAACAACAAGGTCGATTACAAAAATATTGATATTCACCGTTCAAATTAATTTTTCGGGAATTTATGAAATCGTTGTCGTTCAAAAAAGTTATAATCCAACGGCCTACTGTGATTTACAAATAAAATTTCATCATCATCACAGTACGATAGGGTGACTGTACACAAATATTATGAAATTTATCTTTTGAGACCAGGTGGTTGTCGTTAATTTCAACACGCGCACCGTTTCACCGTTCAGCTGACCTCGCAGCGGGTTTGTTGACTCAAAATATCACCGAACAATTGCTCGCTATCAAAGTGCTGCTTAAATTCTTCGGAGCCGGGGAGGTGAACGAAGATTGTAGTCCGAAGCAACTCTACGAATCCAATAATGTATTCAAAGAACACAAATTGGACAATTTTAGAACGAAATTCGACAAACTGCCGGTTAAATATTTTAACTGTGATGGTTAGTTTCAAATTGATTTATCGATTTATCGATTTATCGATTTATCGATTTTCGATTTTCGGTTCTCGATTTTCGATTTTCGGTTCTCGATTTTTGATTTCCTATTTTTGATTTTTTTCGATATTTCGTTTCAAATTTTTCTGACAGTTATTTTCAGATGATAGTGAGAAAGATGAGCCAATTCCATTGGTTACTCATTCTTCCAGTAAAAAGCATCCCCTTCCTGATTCGCGTGAAGCACCTCGGTCCGACTCGGAGATTGATGACTTTACAGACTGTGAGCCCGTGATACCAGAAAGTTTCCAACATTTGTACATAATTAATAAATGGACTGAGCAAGGTACAATGGGAAAGTGCATCTCGATTGCTATTTCACTGTCGTCTGGTGTTGGAGTTGGTGGATTTTCAGTACGTATTCTGGATAGTGGTCGGATTCTGGAAAGGTCTGTTCAATGTTCGTCGTCTTTAATGGACCTGCGCAGGCTACATCAGCAGTAGTTGAGTGGTGAAGGACCTGAGAGCATTGAGGTTCATCATCCAAAGTTTCTAGTATTTGAGACAGCTCTTGAAGCATTATGCGACAGATCATCTGATGTGGTTAATTCTACTGCAAGAATTCCTCTTTCCCCGTGCAGATTCATATTTATGGGCATTTAAAACTCGGCTGGACGCAAGAAACTACGCGTATTGTCTACGTGGACTTCCAAGCCCACGAAGAAGACTATGGATTCTTACAGGATGAAAATTCTTTCGAAATTAGTTACACAAATTCCATACCTCAATAAATTTGATTTAGTTTGTTTCGTAGTGCATTTATCTGAGAAACCATTTTAACAAATAATTCAACAGTACAGCATTATACTTCTGAAATAAAATTTAGAACAATCGAAAAGTATTTGTGTTTGAAATTTGGAGTACAGACTATGGGTATTACAATGCAAATGGATTTTTACCGCATCCTCGGTATTGATGAAACGTTTTGTTGTTGTCACTCAAATTGGGAGATCATCGGCACGCTTGACTCATTCCGCAACCTACAGCTGTATGGTAACGAATCATGCACAACTACCAATACATTGTATAATGTGGCAGGTAAAATATCGACGACAACAGTGGTTGCTCAAACGGCACCAATGTTAACTAGTATGTTTTTAAAATATATGTATGAAGGTTTTTCAAATAAATATATTTGTTTGGAAAATGGGGCTTTTACATAAACCTGAAGTTTTTCACAATACAGGAAATCTAATATAAGGCGCTGATGGATATGAGTTTTGTTTTTGGATGCAAGTTTAATGGCACGGCCGATTTTCAAACAGAGAAGTGGAGGTGGAAGAGAGAATTCAATTATCCCATAGCGTGGAAACAGATGTTGGCTTGATTATCTCAATTGTGGCATGAGCGAGACAGCAAAGTCGGTTTTCACGAAAAGTTCGGGACGGAAATTATTTTGATAGGGAGAGAGGTAAAAATTAAATGTCTCTGAGCCAATTAAATTTCGACACCGAGAATACAATACGAAACACTAATTAAACGTTTTGGGAAATTTTGACATGTAGAGTGATCTCGGGACCACTAGTTTAGATGGGAAAACACGGGTAGTTCCAAACATGAGCATCTATACAGTGCTGTATATAAATAATGTTCTAATTCCTGCATTACTCGTTCCTGAAAATTTTAATTGAAGGACGTAATACTTTCCTGGGATGTGGTGAGAAAACCATTTCAAAGGTTGTGGAAAAACACCTGTGGTGCTGGTGCTGTATAACCGGAAAGTTGTAGTGCAGTGATTCATGATAATGTCATTGTCATATGGGTTTGATTGTATATATATTGATATATTAGTTATGTACACTTGTGCAATTTGAGCAAAAAGAAGCCAAAATATCCAAAAATAGAAAAGATGACGGCGCCTAAGATTGAGATCGGAACGGCATATGTCGACGACACCTTGACCGCCGACCATGTACATTAGGCCACATCAGCGTCTCCCTAGCTGTTGACGTCCAATCTACTCATAGTGTAGCGACGCTTATTGCAATTTACAGTAATACTACTGTACTTTAGCACCGCTGCCGTACTTGCTGAGTAACTTCTTTACTTAATGTGTATTTGGGACAAATAATGCTGCCGGAAAAAACAGGAGCGCAACGAACAACAAAATAAATTACCTTTATTCTTCCTCTCTCACATGAGCTGAACAGCCTTCTTGTTCTATCGAAGTTGAAAAAAAGTTGAGGTAACAGAGTTAAGATAATAACTTCGTCAGATGATTCTCTAGCGAGAATTGGGCATGTTACAAATATTTCTTCCTCCAGACCTGTAAAACCTCCTCCTTTCACAATTCCCTTCAATCTTTCTCCTTCCGCAATTCATGTCAATCATCACATTTCTGCAACCCTCCTTCAATCATCTTTCCAGCACTAACATTCGTGGTTTGAACCCGGATTCTCCGAAATAAATTGTTATTCTGGTAAAAACGTTTCAGTATCCTTCAATGTGCTCGTTGAGACATGTTTAAGGAATGAAATCTATGGAGCCTCCAGGAGCAGCTTGCGAGACGAGATTGATGAATTGAAGGTTGGAATAGAGCAAATATTGTCTATGTTGCGCAGTTCTGATTCGTCCAAGGCGGAAGCAGCGATTGACGAGATTGAATCTGTTAATTCACTCCAGCCTTATGTTTCTATGCCTGAAGAGTATCAGCTGAAATATGGGAATTGTCGTGAACTTATTCACATTGCTCTGAAATCTCCTGTGTAAAACGGCGCTTCTGATCTTGCTCTCCGTTGGGCGTCAGACCGATTGGGTTTGTGGCACTCTACGGTA
>JAULBU010042952.1:0-14175 GCA_032358235.1 Odonthalia washingtoniensis | reverse complement strand
GCTGCCATGTCAGCGATAAATGTCATCAACCTTCGCTTCATGGTGGAATTTCACTATTGTGCCGGGGGAAAGAAGGCATGATGATATTACGCGAGGGAGAGTAAGGAAGGAAAGGGAAGAGAAAAGACGACGGTGAATTGTTAAAATACAAACAAATTTTGAAAAGTCGGCCATATGTTCGACCATGAAACAGAAGTATGCAACAATGGAGATTTTTTTTACCATTTTTGGCGATTTTGGCCCATAAAATAGCCACATCGACTTCACTATTTTCCTCAAAATAACGACTTACGAAATGAGTACTTCCCTCAATTGTGGTAATATGCTGCCACGTGGCTGTTCCGGTGCCCCGAGGTGCCGAAAATAATTACTCCCAATTTTACAACTCGCCTTCCAAAACAGTTGAAATACAGTGACATTACTAAGTATACACATTAATGTAACAACCATGTAGGTGTCGTGCACAACGCATTGTTTATACAAAAATGCATAGTCTCGACATGTGTGTTGTCTTTATACTGTATTTTAGTTGATGGTACGTGTAAGCAGTAAGCCGACTATACACGACCGGCAGTATGCCCGCCGTTATTAACAAGCGACGTATGTGCAATTATGTGTTCTTATAAGCGTTAGACATTCGCAGGGTTGATTTTTCACTTCTATAAAGGCACACTAGTATTAACGATCATCACACTATCCAAATTTCAACTGATTAAAAGTCTGGTTGTCTCGATTAGAACCCTAAAACTCATTGCAAAATACCCCCTTTCACTTTTCCAACGTCAAGAATGGAGAATAAGGACACACAAGGGCAGAGATCCTGCCTAAGAGGGCTAAATCGCTATAAGTTGGGCGAGTATTTTAGCATGTGGTCACTGAATTTCTACCAGGAAGTGCTAGAAAAGAAGCTCCACTGCTACTTACCTCATGACAAGCAATAAAAACTACTGACAGAACGTGCGGCAGAAAGACTGGATGCAATCAACAAAAAGGGAACTGAAACTGAAAAACAAAATGCGAACGAAATGGAGAGTGATACTGATGCTTGCGCATAGATATCTTATACGATGTCTGACCCCGGAGACTGTGCAATCTCTGGAGTCAATTGAAAAGACCGGAGAACCTGGAAACTTATGTGTGGTACTACTAGCACAATTCCAATCACAAATTAAGCACACGCTCAGTGAAGTGCACCAACTACTCATAAACATAAAAATATCACCTACGGAAAGCTTCGTAGCATACCAGGGCCGTGCACAACAATCAACTAAACGACTTGCTCCGATGCTCATCGATGGGGCATACTGATAAATGGATTTCTTGTCTCATACAGAACTTGTGTGAGAATGATAAACCTGTCATTCAAAGACTTAGAATATCATGTTTTAGTAGCCGAGCTGCAAGAACTGGCTCGGGAAGAAGTGGAAAATCCAAACATACTAATAGAAATACAACGTAGATCAGGATCTACACCTGCTGCTGCCGCTCTTGCAACAACAGAAGGAAAGAAACCTGGATCCAAAAGAAAATTTACAGGCAGGTGCCACTGGTGCCAGAAAAAAGGGCACATGCTCTTTGAATACCTATAGAAGAAGGCGAGAAGGCCACAAGTGAAGCTTGAGTACCAAAAGGAACGGGAAAAGGTAAAAGAAGAAAAGGCGAACATCGCTGAAGAAAAGTTAAGAATCTTTGCATTTGTTACCAGAATTAATAAAGTAGGCTCTGCAGACACTTGCGAACCATGGATCATTGATTCAGCAGTCTCGGTCCACTATATTAATGATGAAAATCTAATCAATTCACGACATGAAGTCTTTAAAGGAAGTGTCACCACGGCTGGTAACGCAAAATTGAGAATAACGTCAAAAGGAAAAAACATCAAGTACGGTAAGATAAAAGTGGTCCCGAGATAGGAAGAAGCCTTTTACCGGTGCGGCAATTAACGAATGATCCGCACGTAGGACTAAACTTCAAGAGCCAAAAATGTACGATCACTCGAAAGAATCAAGTAATAGCAACGGGTGAGAAAGGCACCGACAATCTTTACAGTATAGAGAAAAATACAGATGAGCTGCAATTCAATATCACAAAAAAGGGTTATGAGTCGGATGACGGTTCAGAGACGGACTCATATACCGATTCAGATGACGATAATGACAATGTCGGGATGACCAATGATATGAAAAATTGGCACCATCTATTAGGCCATCTATCTGAAAGTGGATTGAAACACCTAACAAGGTTAGGCATGCTGCCGATCAGGAAAAGAAAATTAAGATCTAAACTACACTGCGTCAGATGCGCAGAGGGTAAGTCGCACGCAAAGAATACAAAAAGAGGGCAAAGAAGTGCAAGGTGAGGAGTAGAAGAATAGGGGAACTAGTATATTCAGACACATGCGGACCATTTTCTGTGCCTGATGTGAATGAAGAATTATACTTTCCAACCTATATCGATGACTACTCCGACATGACAGCCACTTTTTAATGAAGGCCAAGTACCAGACAATGAACAACATTGACAGATATGTAAAGTTCATGAGAAACAAGGGACATGAGATTGAAAAATTAAGGACAGATAAAGAGACGGAGTACAGCTCAAGTAAGATCAATTCATAAATGAACGTACATGGCATAGGAAACATACTTACAGGAAGGGCAGATTATGTCCAACTCCATGTTGCTGATCAAATGAACAAAACTTTTACTGAGATGGCCAGAACAAGGTTAATAAGTGCAGGCATGTAGAAAGATTTGGTGGGGGCATGTAATTTTATATGCAACGACGATTCGAAATATATGCACAACAGTCACTTTTGGCAATAATCCAACACATTACCAAAGGGTCTTTAACATGCAGTCGGACTTGAAAATATTCAAACCGTTTGGTTGTACAGACCTGATATATTTTTCTTTACCGAACCGCACAAAACTGGATGTCACGGCAGACCGTGGCACTCTAGTAGGTTTGAATTAAGGGAAAATATGATACAAAGTATACAGCCACGCAACAAGGAAGATAGTCCAAGCTCGTGACGTGACATTTATTGAAGAAGATTTTGGGGAATTGTGCTTGAATGAAATAAAAATAGAAAGCCTGGGCCAAAAAATCTAGCAGGAGAAAAAAACTGGAAAGGTAAAGAAGATGAAGAAGACCACCACTTCTACACAAACTGACATGGTCAGAAATTCAGCTGGAGCCACAGCCACCGGAATTTTTAATGTTGCAAGGGATAATATCCTGAAGGTTGATGACCTGAAGGATGACGATGATCAGACAAATTTAGAGACCGTAAATGACTCAGAAGAAAGTAATGCACAGGGAAACAAATCTGTCACAATGACAGCTATAGCCCAGAAAAGAAAGTTGGGCAGACCCAAAGTTTCTAAAAACAAGTCCAAAGTAAAAGCAGTAGTTTCCAAAACCAATGGAGGTGAATCTGCAAAAGTCGCTCACATCAGTGGCAATGAATCAGCAAACGTTGATGTTGTTAAACACGGTGACGATAATAAAAAAGGCTACTGAAAAGGAGAAGGAAGTTCAAGGACATGATTTGACTATGAAGCAGATCGTACTCATAGTGAATGAGGTAAACGAAGGTCCTACAATCAAACTATGAAGAGTAAAGATGCTAACAAATGGAGAAAGGCATGTGAAGAAGAGTTAACGTCATAAAGAATCTCAACATTTATAAATTGATGGACACACCAAGAAACAAAAAGACCATAGGTACAAAATGGGTATTTAAAAAGAGGGAGGATGAATTGGGAAACGTAGCAAGATTCAAAGCAAGATGGGTTGTAAAAGGCTACATGCAGATGCATGGTGTGGACTATTGCATGCGCCTGTTTTAAGAATGTCAAATCTTCGAATGGCTTTGTCATTGGAAGTAAAATTGAAGTTTAAGTTACATCAAATGGATGTCAGCACGGCATTTCTAAATGCAGTACTAGAAGACACGATCTTTGTGATGCCACCTACTGGTTACGAACATCTGGTTCCAGATAAAAAATCCATTCAACTTATAAAGGCGCTGTATGGACTAAAGCAAGCATCAAGAAGATGAAATCAGACTTTGGATGAATTCTTGAAGAGTAAATGCGTAGTGAAGCCCAGTGAGGCGGACTGTTGCCTTTACACCAGATAAAAGAAGAGAAACCTGGAACTGGTGATCATGATATACGTAGATGACATACTCTTGATGTCAAAAAGTGAGAAAACTCTTATGAAAACAAAGGACGAAATGAGCGCTAGATTCAAAATGAAGGATCTGGGTGTAGCAAAGTGGTTTTTGGGAATCAATATCAGTCACAGTGAAGATGATGTGTCACTGACGCAGACGAAATATGTAGAAAATATATTAGCACGCTTCAAAATGGTTGGTTCAATGATCAACGAAGTACCACTTTGCGCTGGTGAAGTAATGAAAAAAGTGGCATTTCCACCAGACACGGAAAAGAAGGAAGTTTATCCATACAGAGAACTGATCGGATGTCTCTTATACCTAGGAATGTGCACACGCCCTAAATTTTCTCATTCTGTCACCTGACTTGCTAAATTTGTGTCTAACCCAAGTAAAAGCCACTGGGAAGCCCTAAAAGAAGTTTTGTGCTTTTTAAAAGGAACAAAAGAAGTCGGTATATTTTACCAACATGACGTTGTTAATACAAGATGTGCACTTATGTTGACGCTCTCTGGGCAGATGATCTAATAACTAGACGGTAGACGACAGGAATGCTGATTTATGTTGGGAACCATTTTGTGGATTGGAGATCGAAAAAGAAAACCATAACCACTCATAGTACCGCAGAGGCCAAATAAATGGCCGCAGACTCTGAGAATCGTATTGTGGTATAGTTCAAAAGCATGTTGGCCAGTATAGATGAAAAGAAAGAGGTCTGCGGCGCATAAGGGGGATACCCCTGATCCCCATCCCCAGCACTTTTTGCTCCCTATGCGTTGACGTTCTCGTGTTAAAACGCCGATTTTTTCACCAAGTCTTTTTGGTCCTGATTTTTTCTGCGATTTGAGCTTCATTAGGCGTTCGGAAACAACCGTCTGCACCCCTGAAGACGCCATTCCACCAACTTGGAATTATTTTTCAAACTTTACAACTAACTTGGAATTATTCATGAGGAAAATGAGGCGTGTTTGGTGCTAGTAAGAGGGAAAGGGAGGTTTCTCACCTCAAAGCACATCGGCCTGAGGTATCATTATCTACGCAAGAAGGTTGATTAACCAGTAGTAAATTTGTGTATACGCATGGTATAGACTTGGTATAAATAAAATTGTAGCGGTATAAAGCTGATACATGTTTGGTATAAATAAGATATATTCATAAATTTTGGCAATAATCGTAGGATCGAGTTCGATACACGTACAGTATAAGATATTCAGATTGATACAGGTCGGGTACAATTATCAATGTTAAATTATACCAAACGCGTACCGAATTCAATATTCTAAAATTTCAAACTTTTCATCGGTATAGCTCTAAATCACATTGCATACATTTTATTATAATCCAAAAATCCAAAAATTTTCGATTTAAAATAGTGATCGGTCAGTTAACCAAAGATCACACGAGCACCACGAACACTGCAGTATAGATTCATTTTCAAACATCATCCAATAATATCATCTGCATCTAAGTACATTCAAAAAAGGAACTGATCATGGACGCGGGGGGTCCTCAGGGTTGGGAATCGAGGTGGATTGTGCTTCATTTGCGCTGCTCGGTATTTTCGATTGAAGAAAATCACGGAACTAAGGGTTCTTCATTAAGCTGTTAAAGTCAATTTCTTCCATTTATTCATTCGCCTTCGATTCTCTACCGCCATCGCTAGCATGAAATACTTTCTGCGCCTGTTTCATTGATTTTTTACCAACCTTCCCCCTTAATTGCAAAAGAGGATTCTTCTTGAATCGTTTGCTGTTGTATGGGTGTCTCTCCAAGTTTAAATCGCTCACCTCTGTATGCTTCTGTTTATTCCTTTCAACGCATAATTCTTCCCAAACTTCATCATGTAGTTTTGCACTATTTCTACGTCTGTTACCAGTTGAAGAATCCCTGTTGGCATGCCTAACTGGTTGTATTTAATCCATATAGTCGTCGTCATTTACAGAGTCATCATTTCCATTTCCGGAATCATAAACACTGTAAGTCGTATGTTTAGAAATTTTCGTTTTATTTCTGGCGTCAACAGTTTTGGAATCATCCAGTTTTTTCTGCCTAATCCTATCATAGCTCTTTACTTCTTCAATTTATTTTCAACTTCTTTTGAAATTCTTCTGTGTCCTGAAGTTCAATTTCCCTGCGGTTGGGAACATATTCGTTCAAATCATCACGACTTGAAGGATGGACATGACTAGGCGTGCTGGAGTTGGATGGCGTCAATGATATGGGATTTTCAATCGTTTTCGTGTTGGACCGACGGTATGTGTTAAGATTTTCGTTATTGAGAATATCTGTATCTACCTCAAGACGTTCAACTTCTTCTTCTTCACTCTCATCATAATCTTCATATATTTCCTTCGCATCCAAATCCTCATCGTCAGTAGCCTTATCCTTCCTTCTACTTTCGACATCGGAAGTAATATTTCTCTCAATTCTCCCACCATTAATCTGAACATTTTCAACACTTCCAGTACCACCATAGTACAGTGGACCTGAAGGAGCGGATTCAGTTTGCATAGTCACACGAGTAGTTCCGTCTTCTTCCAGATTGCAAACCACTTTTATTTTGTTTTTTTGGATGCACCCAGTCTGATCTGGATTTCTTGCAATCTCGATCCATTTTAAACACATCCATTATGAAGAACTCAGCAGCCCAAGAATCCTCCGCCATTTGAAGAATTGAGAACGACATTTCCAATCTGCGCTTCAATAATGATATCTCTCATCCATGACGTTATTGGGCTGTTTCAAATGTCATTTCACCTTTATTGAGGCTCCAATCTCCATCAGTATGGTAAATGAATCATCTTATCTTTTTACGAATTCGATTTGCCCGTTCCATGGAAAGGACAACCTTCCTTTTATCATATTCAGAACCCACCCACCCCGCGTATGTTCTGTTAAATATATCCATTGCGGGGCGCTGGATTCCGCCCCCTGGGCGGCGAATATATGCGGATGGACAATCAAGCACTCTGGAATTAGGACGAATTTGAATTTCACGCATCGTTTTGCGATCAATAGAACTGGATTGTCTCTGCTGATTGTTCTCATCACGGTTGTTAAGAGTCAGATTATTGTTCGGCATTTTGTGTATTGGTATAAGGAAGATAGGATGGAAAGAGAAATGGGGCTGAATTGTGAGAAGATGAAATGTTATTTTTATTGATAAGAAGAAGATGGGACATTGGAAAAAGGGGGTCGATAGTAATGGGTTATGGTATGTAATTTGCGTGTGAAGATATTTACTTTTCGTTTCGAAAAGCCTCGGTACGGATTCAGTAATGTTCTATTCTAAATTTTAAATGACATCCATTCATGTATTTCTCGTTGCAGATCTTTCTTCTCATGATGTTATATTTTATTTAGTATTCTGATTTATGAATCAGTAATTTTACCATCTTTTGTCAACAACAAATAAATAGGTTTTCTTCAATTCAAACATATTCATATTCAACCCCAATTTAATTTTCAATTTGATTCTTCAGCGGTTTATAATTTTTAAAATTCAACCTTTCGTCAACTTGAGGTATAAACTTATGAAGGAATATTATACAAAAGAATAGTCAATTAATTGATATAACATTTCATAATGTCATCCCATTCATATTCATCATCGGAAGCTATCGTGAGCGAAAACAGCTATGTTCCGTTCAGTCCATCATTAACATCACCACATATACCAACTGATTGGCCGACCGCAAAGTGGAACAGCCGCCAAAAATCAAATGAATCCAACCGAAGACAGTCAATTCGAAAACGACGAAGGACTTCCACGTAGAAAAATGCAAAGAGAAATGGCTCTGATCGAAGCGCTTATTTGCTACATTCGGATGACGAGACAAAACGGATTATCTATTTCTGAGTATTTCACCGCCCTCAGAAGATAATAATTTAAAAGTATGTGGAACCGTGAAAGAAATAGAAAACCAAAGATCGTCATGCTCTTCCATCCATTCTGTTCAAGAATACTCGGACCAAGAAAATTTTGAAATTTACAAAGGAGTGGATGTCGTGGAAGTCATGCGTGATACAGTTTTGGGCCGAAGTTTCAAAATGGAACGGGGGTGCAAACGTTTGCTGGAAGTAATTGATGTTGTTTCTCATAGCTCATGTACACGGAGAGAATGTGAGAAGCTTCTGCGAAGTCTTCCAATTAATTCAAAAATTCTATGTGGAAAATCAAGCAGTATTTTGTAAAACGTTGTGGTATTGAAACTAAATGGGTCAAAACATGCCCTGATGGACATATGGCAGGCACAGGCATTTATCATAATGAGCAGGCCTGTCTTTCAAGTGCGTGTGAAAAATCAATCAATAATGTGAACGAATTTTGGTACTGTCCTATATCAAGTCAGGTAAAGGTGCTCTGTATGAAAGTCTGGTCATTTAAGGAGCTTATGGAGGGATGTAGACGAGCAAGGAAAGCCCATCTTGGAGAAGGAAAAGAATATTTTACTGACTACTACGATGGAGATATCTTCCATCAAAAACACGATGAGCGCATGTCGCTATGGAACAAGAATATTGAATTACATATATTTTTAAGAATGAGCTCAGATGGGTTCGAGACATACGAAAACGGAAAGGTAAATAGGTCAGGATTGCAGGTGATGTTCAGAAATCTGAACCTTGCCTTCAACTATAGAAGTAGAGCCTGTAATGCGCTAATAGGAGCAGTTATTCCTGGAAATCACCGAGGGGGATTATTTGACACATTTTTATATCCAATTACAACTGACCTAAACAACTGGAGGGGGGTATACCCATGATTTGTTGGAATGGTAAATGTCAGGCTATTTTTGTGCATGTTGAATTCATATCTGCAGATTGGCCAGCATCTACAAAAATAGGGGGTTTTACTGGTCATAATGGTAAACGGTTCTGTCGATACTGTGAAAAGGAAGGTACTCTACGCAATTATTACCTTTGGATACCAGAAGGAAATAAAAGAAGCAGGGATAAAGTGATCAAGTCGGAAGGAAACTTTACAGGGCGAATAGATGTGTGCAAGAAGGAGTAAAAATGATAGCATATTTACAACGTGAAAAAATTAGAAGATGCCCCAAGTCAAACAGCAAATGAAAAGATTGCAAAAAAAATGGAATAAAACGACGCCCAATAATTTCAAATCTTGGAATAGATTTTATTCATTATTTTCCCTACGACCCAATGAATTTATGTTTTCAGGGCATGGTAAATTTAAATGTTTTACTTATGTTTTGTTTGCACTCAAAGATCAATTCATCATCATCGTTTGTTCTTTCCCAGTGTGATATATCAGACGTCAATATTTCACTGAATTCTTGCGCAGAAGGTTACCCCTCAAAATGGGGACGCCATGCATAACCGATCAACCATCTATCTTCTTATAAATCCGAGACACTTAAATCTTTTATTTTACATTATGCAATGCCAATTATCTACTGCGCAGAAACAAATTCTTCAATGAGAAAATTGTGGTTTTCTCTAAGGGGCATTCATCTCATCATCATGGATCCAACGCCCAAGATTGGTGATGTACATCGACTCAAAATGTTAATTCAAAAGTTTCATGCACTTTTTAATAAAGTGTAAGATTGATTCGTACCATCAATTTTGCTTTACACCAACTACACATGCATTTCTGCACCTACTTGATGTTTTAGAAACTTGCGGTTCACTTTTAAATGTTAAAGAGTTCATTCCTCGTCAACGTTGTATGATAGATGCAAACTGTAAGGTGGGCCAATTAAACCAAGAGCTCGATGCTGATTCAAACTTAACTGAACATCAAAGTAGTGTAACATACTATGGAACTGTTTTAGAAATTCTAGAAGTGACTTGTTAAAATTCAAAATTATGAATCTGTGAACGAACCAAGAAGGGGTTTTCAATTAGTTGAAGTTAATTGGCAGAATTCTTTAAAGGACGAATCCAACTATGGACTTTATGTTGCAGTTTAAGCTGTGAGGGAAGGAAAAATAATTACAAAAGTGTTGAACCGATTGATTATATAAATCGATTGATTGGATATTTTGATCATGACGGAAAACGTTTCTTTCTTGATGAAGATGCGGGAACTATCGATTCTGGACAGTAACTTTTGCGAGGCCAACAATAATTTAGAACTCAAACAAATAAATAGATGGTGGGGGCAAATTCACCAATAGAAAATTGCACTCAGCTTAGATGTACACTTTATGGAGCTCCTACCCCACGAATATTTGATAAGAAATCTGTATTTAGTTGTGATTAATGTGATATACAATGTGTAAAATTTCAAGAACCATCATCGAATATTTTCCGGTATTTTTAGCATTCAGAATTGATTGTGAATCCACAGAGTTGTGAAAACATTAGTTGGATCATAGTAAAGAAGGAGAGTAAGATGAAGATATTTAATAACATTTTTAGTGAAAAGAAATGTTCTCCATTACTTCCAATTATTTTAACATCTTTCATTATACCTCATGCTTTTGATCTGAAAATAATGTTTTTGCCATTCCCCATTCATTATATGATCATAAAGAAAGAAGGGTACCCGAAGCAGAGTTCGTGATTGGGTTTAGACAATGCTGATGGGAATGATGACATTGGGATCTGTACCAGGAGGAAGGTTATGTGGTGTAGAGGACGTAACTTATCAAAGATATTATTGTAAGTCTGAAAAGTAATAAAAATATTTTAGTAGATAAATTTGGAGATTGCAACCTCCAAACAGACTATTTCATCTTAGAAGGGACGCCGTCAACTCTGGCATAATAAACTATTCAAATAGTTCTTCCTTGTAATAATTTCACAGCAATGGTCACAGGTGCTATGAGAATATGATGTAGATTGACCAAAGATGGAGTGTCGAGCTCTAAGTTGCACCATGAATAGAAATTAGAGATGTGGAAACACTGAACAAAACTGATACAGGATATTTTAAATGAGTGTATGGTTCATTATGACTAGTGCTTGTTTGTAAATGTCGTGCAGAAAACTCAGACAAACATGATACGAGAAAAGAGTCCAAGGTATGAAGAGAATGCAGAGTACGTGGAGTCGGACGCATCATATACCGATGTGAGAGTTGGAAAGAATATAGCTTTTGCTATGGACGAATCTTCGAGTATGATGCGTGTCGATCTGCATCGTGCTCGTACCTCCACTGCTGACATGAACGATAAAAATGAAAACGGAAACGGATGAAGAATACCGCCTTCAGGTCCCTCCGTAACTTATGAGGTGAACAACGAAAATTTCATGAGTCTAAACAATGAAGGTAATGAATCTTACTCCGATTTGGTGTCTATGTCGTCGGTTGGTCAGTATATCACATCGAATGGTAACGAAGTCACAAGCGATGATGGAGGCGCCAATGCCAGTGATAGTGAAGTGGACAACGGAGGTACTAACCGTGACCGTGTCCATGACTACCGTCGCCGACGAAAAATCCTCGTCATCCGCCGAGGTATACAAAGTAGGAACCCTACAGTTTTCACTGCCATCTCCGACATTCACCGCTATCTCCGAAGTTTTATCAATAAGTCACGCGTATGGGGAAACGGGCAAGCTCAACCTTTTCACCAAACCAGCTAACTTACCCCCTTTCCCATCTACCCGCTTTATCCCTGCCCCTGAAGGCCTATTCGGCCATATCTAAAAGTCCGACAACAGAGATAGCACCATCCTTGATGTGTTTCCAAATGCTTCCGTTGAGAGAACTATCCCAAATAATTAAAATTTCAGATTCTGTCCGTTTCCTTTCTTTAGAAAACGTCCACAAATTAAATGCTCAATTTTGCATAACAGGTCACTTCACAACACAAGTCTTGAAGTTCCTATTTTAAACACGAATACATAGGTAACCATCCTTGAGACAAATCGTTCCATTCTTCCAATAAATGAAGTAATACAGAGAAACGTTGTTCAGATCTTCTAAATCAGTATGATTTCTTGTCCTCGTGTTTGTAGCGCATCTAAAAAAGAAAGGACGCTTCAAAGAATGCCATGCCGGTGCCTTTTTTGTGTTTTTTGGTTTTCCCGCCTTTCAGTTTGGAGAGTCTGCGATCGTTTCATTTTCAGAATAATGACTCGAATCGTTACGCGCACTAGTTCCTCCTACAGAAACATGTGTCTTCAAATACACACATTCCTCAATCACTATACCCTGACTACAAGTACACAGTATATCCCTAGTGCTTTTATTGATCACTATAGTGATCATAAGCAAAATAATTGAAAATTGAGGAATTGCCTAATGATCACTAAAGTGATCATACGGGGGTATAATTGGGTCGTTCTTTTACAGGCTTTGTTGAAAAATTATTTGTAAAATCTGTCTTTAATTAACCAATCATTGTAGAGGATGTCTGTAGGAGTGTTTAGAATGTTCAATCCATGAAATTGGCCTTTTGGATCCGAAGTTGCTATCAATTCATCTAACTCCTTTGTGTTGCCAATTCCTCCGTTTTTTCACACTGAATAGCACATGAAAACGACGTCAAACGGAGCTCGTTTTCATAGAAATGAGACCATTCGAACATGTTCTTATCAAAGCATCTGCACAGGACGATGGCTGATGGACGACGTGAAACAAACCAAGCATAACAACAAATACACCACGAACAACAAATGTGGCAACCACAACAAGCACAACAAACACATCAAATATAACCAGTGCAACCAGTGCAACACATTCTACCAACTCCACAAATTCAACCATCTAAACCTGTACAACTAGTTCAAATGTCACACCAAACTAAACAATCGCATCAATACATTCAGCCATTACAAAAAGTCCAACCATTACAACAACTTCAAAAACCCATTTCTGGCGTGGAACAAGAGATAGAGCTATGATCACTTGGGGAAGGGGAAGGGGAAGAGGTAGGGTAAGGAGTAGGGGTATATTAAGAGGAAAACAGGGGTGAGGGGAGGTAGAATAAATAAATCAAACTATCCAACCATTGGATGAACAATTCGGAATACTCCGTGTTCATCAATTGTGATGGAACGTGACTTGTCCAAACAATTTTTTGATCATAGGGAACGACTCCTGTACGCATCCGCAGTGAAAAAGATGAGATTACAATGTCGTATACGTGGAGTTACATCAAATAGATGTAGATTTATCGTTTTGTTTATGGAAATTCTTCTGAAACAGTTGCTGGAATAGTTAAATCGGTCAATCATGCTAAATGATAACGGCGAGGAAGTCGTATCATTATCCGAGATGTACAGGTATGTTTCAATATTACTAATGTCCCACACTACAAATTTAAGTTTTCAGCAATGCATTGAAATTCTTCGAGAGACTAGTAACGAAACCCCATCTGTTACACGGATGAGGTTCATTTCGGAAAAGATCCCTGCTTACTCCTCTCTACGAAGAGATGGAACTCGGGAATGGTTTGGAACAGCCAACGAGACCGTACATGTCAGCTTTCTGAATTTGAGACAGTCGCATATAAGGAAACTTGCCAAATGTTTTTTTCACCTCTTCATTTTCTGGCGACACTGGACGATGATCTGTACGGAACTCGAGCATTAGACAACCAGGTTAAGACTTTGAGTGCGAGAAAGGCCGACAAAGAATGCCACTGTGCCGACGCACTTGCTGACGCTCTTTCTCAAATTGTACTGGAAATTATGTTCATAAGTCGAGGGGAGTGACATGTTGAATCCATGGGTAAACTTATGGAGTCCGTCATGTATTGTACAGGGAAAGAAGCAGTGAATTGATGTACTGTTACTGCGGACAGGGGGTATGAGAAAAAAAGCTTTTTAAATATGTTATCTAATTTTGGTCTCGGTTCTGTGTTCATGGTGCCTGAATATTTGCTGAAAGTACACCTCTACGTTTGGAAATATTATCTAAATCCAGTTCGGTCGGACTTAGCAGAGAACGCTGTGATAAATAATGCTGATGTAAAGGAATCAATTGTTGACACTGCTGCAGCTACTGAATCTGGTAGTTCTGGTGATAACTTTAACTGTACGGATGGTTCTGGTGATGGAGCTGCCAGTGC
>JAULBU010042941.1:0-14178 GCA_032358235.1 Odonthalia washingtoniensis | reverse complement strand
TTATACAGTCTTCTACTTTACTGACAGAACTCTTACAGTTGAATTTGGCCATTTGTTCTGAAAATCTGTATTCATAGTTTTTTATCTTTTCAGATGTGCTACGACGACAAGTTAACAACTCATTGAATGTACGGTATGCTTCTGTTACCACTGATAGTACATCACGCTGATATATACAATTTACAATTCTCTTCTCACCATCAATCTGAAGTAGCATCTCTTCTTCAATCCCGGCACAGAGATCCTTCGCACTTCCATACAGTTGACGTTTTAAACAGATGGCTCGTGGTGTGGCTGGTATTTTGTTGTTGTTTGAATCCGGTAGCGCATTATTGAACGTTTCCCACAGACGAACTAACTTTAAATATTCCTATTGGTCGCCCTTTCCGTCGCTCCATGGAACAGTGTTTGCATCCCACGAGAACCGCAGACGACTAGAAAGATTATTTTCTTGCTCTGGGCCCATAACCAAAAACTAAATAGACTAGGTAGTGTAGTTTTCCTGATATGAGTTGCTGCTCATTGTAACTTAGGTTGGTATTCGTTGATACTAGTGGCGCTGCTTGTCACGAACGAATAGCGGTAGTGTAGGCAAATAACACAAGCTTTTCTAAAGTTCGAATATCAATTAAATGATCAGCCGTCTTCCTTCTTTTATTCATTATACTTCTGATTTCAATTATATGTTCAATAACGTAATTGAATCAACTTGTAATAATTATTAATGAAGTTATTGATACCTTATTAATAATAGTTACAGTTCTTCTTTCGGATATTGCAATAATTGTAATATCCGAAGGAAGAATATCCGAAAGAAGAACTGTATGGTAAAGTATTAATCATAGAGTGGCCACGTAGTAATTATCAGCATCTTATTTCAATAATTCTTATATTACTTCTTTTGGATATCACAAACTAGATTAATTCGAACATGTAATAATTATTACACTCATAATTAAACCAGTCCTACAATATGCTGTCACTGTATAATTTAAGTTATAATATTCTACTATATCGTAAATTGGCATCATACATAACGAGGGCCTATCTGTAGTCCCTCATGACTCAAAACTCAGCCCTGATCACTTGAATGTTTGATGTGAGTGTCTTTGATTTGCGTCAGACAAACCCCAAGCGCACTTAATTAAATGTTTAAAAAGCATAAAGCCACTGATATTTGGTTAGCGCCCCAGGTATTCCAGAAACCCGCCGAGTTACCTGAAATGAAAAGTTCGTACTTTAATAATTATTGTACGAACTTTTCAAAATGGGAAGTCAATAATTGACTGTCAATTATTGACTTCCCATTTTCTCTCCCTGAGGAACAGACTTACTATTTCTCTGGTACCAATTGATGGTATTTTCATTGAGAACACTGAACAGCATCAATATTCATTTTGACTTTAAGAGATGTTTGGGAAATACATTTTATAGAAGTCAAAACAGCATATTACAATTTTGAACAAACAGGAATTGTGTGTAATGAAATCAAGCAGAGTTCCTAGAAAAAATTTTGCGAAATAAGAAATTATTCAAAAATTTAAAAGAAATTTAAATATCATAAAATGCAATACAATGTTATTATATTTTAAAATGTCATTTTAGTGGAATTCAATAATTAAAATCTATTAGTAAATATTGTTATTCTTGCCATTACCTAAAAGAATTGGAAGAATGACACTATTATCAAATAATCGTTAGAAATTTGACTCTCTTAATCTGGACAAACTGTTATGAAACTATTGAATGTTTCGTGAAACCTGAAATTATTTTTTTATAGGATGGAACTATGCCATGGAAACAAAAACCGTTTAGGGAAATGTGAAACCCCCTGCGATCACTACCGTCGGACAGTCCAGTCAAAGTTGCAACTTACATACGATCATGTGGACGAACGAGGGAATACATACACATGCACACCAATCGTTCCATTTTTTGACCAACTTACAATGTTCTTTCCACGTGTAGCTACTTTTCAAAATATGACTTCAAATGGAGTGAAACTAGATGAAGTGGCCCGAAGTGGGATAGTTGTGAGAAACTTGACATATTTCTAGAACATATCAGATTATTATAAAAATATTACGAGGAAGGAGCGCCATAAAATTCTTTGGTGTCTTTGATCATTAATGATCAAATAATTTAGAGAATTTTCCAAAATTTTTCGAGAAATTTTCTCGAAATAATTATTGAAATGTTTCGTAAGACGTGTGTACAGTTGTGAAAATCATTGGCGTCATGAAACTTTCATTTAATTCATTACAGTGGCCCACTGCTTCGAGTCATGGAATCAGATTCCTATGAAAAGATTTTTGCTATTTTATCTAGTTTCATGAGGGTTTCATTTTCCCTGTTTTTTCATAAAATGTCCGAAACTTTTTCCGACATTTTATGTGGCAAGTAATTAGTAGTAGTAGAATTAGCATGATTATATAATTATATATGAGTTACATAATTTAACGGATTTTATGCTATGAACATTGAATGTTCATATTGAATGTTCATAGCATAGCAAAACATTAAAATTTTATTGAAAATGAAAGGAATATCGAAATTTCTTGAAACATGATATTTTTACATTAAATATAATTATTAACATTATTTTAAAAAAATTATTTTAAAAGTAAATAATTTATTAAAATAATTTATTAAAATAATATTTTTTAAAATTTCGTTCATTTGTTAATAATATTAATTAATAATAGTTAATAATATATTTTTTAAAAAATATTATTAACTACTTTTAAAACATATATATATTTTTAATATATATATTTTTTGATATTAATTAAATGTTTGAATAAATTTGTTGGCTTTTGAGGCATATTTTTATTGATTGGAAATGAGGCGTTAGGATTTTAAAAGTCCGAACTGTCTGAAATCTCTAGGCACGGTGCATTTAAATGGTCAAGTTTAAATAAGTGAATTTAAAACTGAAAATGGCCAGATCGAATTTTACCCCGCAGTAGACATGGAAATAAATAAATTTGAAAGAGGATTTTATTGAAAAGCGATGCATTGATGTAGTACATGAAACCATTACTTTAAAATATTGTTAGAACTGCGAACTGTACTCCGTATGTAAAAGTCTTACATTCTAAGTAACATTCCAAGAGAAATGGAATATCTTTTGAAAAATCGAAATGTCCTTTTGTATATTTGTAAACAATTGGAAGGTATATCAGTATAAGTTTGTTCTCATTGATCTTGGCCTATTGGGTAGACAATAGTTTTTAATGCAGAAAATGACCTACATTTGCTAAATTCTGTTCTCTATAAAAAGAAGGAGACTTTTTGCATTGGATGTTTCTACTGTGAAATCACGATGTGAAATCACATTCTAAATTAGTCATTTTTTACCAAAAATTTAGTCTTTTGAATACATAAACTAGTGCATACTGAGATTTTAATAACCAATAGGACAGTAATTAGTACCTCTGTTAATTCGTACTCTATAAAAAAAAGAAAATTTTCACGAAAATGCCATGTCCCCTTCATCCTCATTCGTTCGTTTCCATCATAAACATGAGAAGACGTGCAGACACTGAACATCTTCCGCCAGCAGCGTCCTCTCTGCGAAGACCATCTCTTCTTCAATTTCAACCTGTTGGTAACAGATTGTCAAGAGCGCAATCGTTTTCCAATACTCATGAAAGAAACCATGATTCGCAGAATGTTCTACGTGCTATCGGCACAAATAATGTTCTCATCAAGTCAGCTCTTCTCGGTCACAGAGGTACGCCACCGTCTCGAAGTTTATCAGAAGATGTTGCAAACTTTTTCAGAAGACTACGTCCGTCCCGTCATCGAAATGTCTCAGAAACGGCATCTCCTCCTCCGCCAGCTGGAAGTTCATCTGAGGTTCGCACAGTTCGCTTACAGTGCGATTCAGATCGTTTAATGAGGAAGAGAAGGGATTCAAACAGATTCTTTTGTGCTGTTTGTGGTATAGGATACGTAAGAAAGCAAGATCTCAGACAACATATCATCCGATTCCATAGCGTTGGAAGTCGTGTTGATGGTGGATTAGCTTCAGTACGTGTCATTTTTGTTAACCCCATATTTTCTAGTTAAAAGATTGTAATTTTAGTGTTATCAACCATTTCATACTGATCCTTCATCAGTCCAATATTACAGTAGTGTCGAAATTGTATTCCTTTAATCGAACGAAGCTCACATTTATATGGATTCTGCTCTTGTCCCAATTTTGTCATTTCCATCGTGAACAGAGGACGGATAGAAATTGCCCATACTGTAGAATCGTTGCAGAAAACCGGGAGGCTTTGAATACACATACAAGAATTGTGCATCATGAGTGTTTCAATTGTCGACAAAAAACAGTAATGTCTGTCCGTGGAAAAATCTGTCCAGAGTGCAAGGAATAATTTTTCTCTGATGGCAAAACTCTTTGAATATATTAATGAATTTTCATAATTCGATCAGCATTGAATATACAAGTAGTGAATGACCAGCCGTTTATTTTTGTTATTTGAAGCCACCATAATTCTTGCAGTTGAGCACCCCTATTATAAAACACACCGATTTGTTTGAAGGAATAATCCTGTCTATACACATTTAAGGAAAGAAACTTGGTTTTACAATATTATAGCTAAGGACAGTAAATTAGGAACGGCGCTAGCTAAACTCGGCGAGTTGTCGTATTCAATCCAGACTGAGCCAATAGAATCACATACTTTTAACTGTACTTTTGAATCTGTTAAAATGAAGGTAAAATAAATCTATGGAGGAGAGACTAGCAGAGTGGTTCAAGAAAAGCCATGTTTACAAATCAAATTGATGATTGGCAGGATTTAGAAACATGAGCAGGCGAGCTGGATGTACATTGATTACATGAGTGGTTCAGTTCATGCACATTCCCAAAACTGGTTCCCTTTGACGGTAAATTCCACGTTTAAGAGAGTTCAGAACTGTACTTATTCTCGCCTTACCTCCTGTTTCTTACGCTTCGGAACATGCTTCCACGTTTCAATTTCAAACTCACCGAAATGATGAATAGCCCATTTTCAACCAGTGAATAGTTCAAAAGAATTCTTGGAATCTCTATTGTGAGTAGCCGCCATACTTTTAAAACGGACTGCTGCCGCAAACGCCTACGCCCAAAAAATCAGGGGTCAGACCAGATTCGGACAACAGTGTTCGTATCATACCGAGAAGCGTTCAGTTCAAACACTCGGCCTTATCATCTTTTTGAGGCGTGTACGCCGCAGTCAATCCTGAAAAAGATTCTCATTCAGGAAATTGCCCGGGCCTTAGATTTCACCACGTTGACACCGGTATATGATAGGATATGGAATATCTAGGGCCCGATTTCGTATCATGATAAAATTTATGTAGGTAACTGCAGTTTCAGTATTACCCCAAAACAAAATTCCCTAAACAGTATAAAAGTCCTATCAGTAGAGAAAACAATAAAATTAAAACAAAAAGGATTTCTCATCCTGCATAAATTGAATTGTTTTAGGTTACGGGCCCAGGATCACTATATCAAAACCACTGCGTAACCGTGATTATCAACTGTAATCAAATCGACTAACCGACTGCCCCTACTGCCAACATAACCAACAGTGAGGACACAAACAAAATCCGAAAGTTTAATGGCTGTCAAAATGACGACTATAGTTTATGGCGGCTCCGCGCTGAAATTGCGTTGAAGGGCAAAGGCTATTGGAAGCTACAGAAGTCTGATGAGTGCGAACAAGAAACAAAACACAAAGCATCAGCAATGCTTGTAGGAGCGCTGCGCAACGCTGCACTCCGTGTGTGCTCCGCTCAAATAGAATCACCGATCAAGATGCTTGAGATGCTCGATAACCGCTTGGCGTCTAACCGAACCGCCACTATGATATCTGTGCTGACGACCATGTACACCAATAGATTCAATAATGACGACATGGCAATTTTTGTGGACGAGTTCGAAACACTGTTTGCACAAATAGAACGCATGGGTACTGAAACTAAGATACCCAAGTCACACAAGGCACCACTACTGTTAGCGAGTATACGTAATAATTCCCCATCAGAAAGTTCAGTAACCGCTCCTAAAACAAAGGGTACTGACAAATTAACTTGGGGAGACCTCATTTCCCATCTCATCCAGGAATTGAATCGAACTGAAGGACTGCCGGGATCAGAGAAAAATATCATAGAACGAATTGTTGACATAGAAACGACGGCACAAGCCCTAATCGAGGCGCGTTCAAATCACAAATCTGAATCTGGAGTGTGGGATGTGACTTCTTCGGGAAGCCTGGGAAAGAGTTGTCCAGTTGCTTCTTGAACCCCGAGCCCAAAAATTCTATACTGCAAAATATGGCCCGTAAATCCATACGCACAATACAAGCATCGAATAATATCGAGGAAACAAATGACGATAATTTTCACTTTGGATGCAACATTAAAGTACAGGCCGAAGACAACCACAATTGAAACAGTACTATCTTGGGCGGTGGCGCTTCGACGACCATTCTCAAGTCATCAATAGAAGCCCAAGATGATACATACGCTAAGGGATCTAAGGATACAGGACAATTAGTGGCAGGAAGTTCTAATATAGAGTGCATAGGACAAGGTAACATACCCATAAAAGACGTCAAAATAACGAATAGAGTTCACGCCGGCGGATTAAATGAGACACTGATATAAGTTGGGCATATATGTGATAATGGAAAAGTAGTAGTTTTCTCTAAAACATAAGCTGTAATCCTGAACATATCAAAGTTAACAGTTAACAAAGACGAAATAATTGCTGTAGCCAACCGTAATCCAAGCCCGAAGCTGTATGAATTCAGAAATGGAGGCTCAAACATATCATACCACGTTAAAATTTCCAACGATATAAACCTGTGGCACCGGAGACTAGTTCACACAAATGTCAAGGTGTTGAAATTACTATGTGAGAATTAAAGAGATATTTCTCATTTGAAAAGCGATTTGAGCCCATGCCATCCCTGTAAACTTGATAAATGGACACGTAAGTCATTCGTTTCATCCTTTGAACCGGCTAACTACTCAGGAGAAGTGCTTTGCAACTCTAACTTTTCATTTTATCATACGAGAAGTTTCAGTCTTTGAGACTTTTTAATACTATCGTTAATCTCTCAACATTTAGATTATAGCATTGAGAATATTTCTTGTCATCAGGAGAGAAATATTAATGCACTATCCAACTGAAGATAGACACTAAATAATATCGTCTCCATCCACATTAACAGTACAGTTAATGTAATCCTTACAGTAACGGAGATATAAAATTATAACGACATTAATTATTTTCCTCACTTCTTTTGAACACTCCCCCTCAAGGAGTATTCCAATCTCATATTTTCATACCCATTTTTGCAACTGATATCTCAAACTGCGTCTTAGGTAGAGATTTAGTTAATACATCGGCAACCATATTCTTAGTAGGAACATAGCTTACAGTTACTAAACCCTTCTTTACGTAGTCCATTATCATCTGGTATTTTACATCTATGTGCTTTGAACGTTCATTTACCACACTATTTTCCGTCAAAGAGATACACCCTTGATAATCCTCTCAGAAACAAATATTGAATAAATTTTCAAATTTTGGAAGGGAAATCTCAAATTTCTTCAACCACAGTGCCTCTTTAACGGCAAATGAAAGAGAAATGTATTCGGCTTCGACAGAACTCTGTGCGGCAACAGACTTCTGTTTGCTCCTCCAACTCACAGCCCCTTTTCATAACAAAAACACGTGTCTACTAATCGATTTCCGATTTGACATCTCCTAGTCCCAGTCCCAGTCACTGTAGCCAATGATTCCATTTTCTTTCACCTTTTCATGGACTATTCCAAGAGTTTCCTTTCTTTTTAAATACCTAAGCACACCCTTTTCGGCTCTTCAAAATGCCATAGTAGGGTTGTGCATTTTCCTTGGAAAGTAACTAACTGCATATGCTATATCCGGACGAGTAGTATTTGACATATAGAGAATACAACCCACCAGCTGTTGATACTGAGTAACATTATCCATAATTACCTCCGAATCAGGCCGAGGAAGATCTATACCACTTGGCATTGGACATACTGTTTTGTTGCACAAAGTCATGTTAAAAAATTTCAACATCCTCTTTATCATTCCAGAATGGTGTATCTTGCCTGTATGACCTGTATCCTCAATTAACATCCCGAAAATTTTGCACACCTTTGTGCTTTCCCGAATTTCAAACCGTTTTTGATTTTGTTTACAATTACTGTAATTTGCTCTTGACTACTTCCAGTAATGAGTAGGTTATCCACATAAACTACAATAATGATGAATGCCTCATTTTACATATATGCATAGAGCGATAGATATGCCCATGTAGCTTTGAAACCAATGAAGATTAGAAACTTATCTAACAACTTATTCCATTGTCTTGAGGCTTGAAGAAGTCCTAAAAGTTCCTTCATCAGTGAATAGACATGGTCTTCGTATCCTGGAATAATAAATCCCTTTGGTTGAGACACATACATTTCTTCTCCCAATGTAGCATTTAAGAATGCTGTTTTTATATCCAATGACCTTCTTGACCAGCCCTTATGGACAGACAGTGCGATTATAAATCGTACAGTAGCATATTTTCACACTGGTGAGAAAACTTTGAAGTAGTCAAAGCCAGCCTTTGAGTGAAGCCTTTTGCTACTAACCGTGCCTTAAAAATTTCATTCGAATTGCTCGGATTCAATTTTAAATCAAATATCCATGTCGTATTGATTGCTTTCCGTTTTTCTGGAAGCTTCATAAATTTCCAAACTTTTAATTTTTCCAGTCAATTCATTTCCTCCTTCACAGCAGATTTCAATTTATCCATTTGTCGACTTTTCATAGCCTCTTCGTATGAGAATGGAATCTCATGGTCGTGCTTACATTCTGTTAATAAGTAATTCGTTACTAGACAGACGTTGCTTTGAGCAAATCGTTCGGGTGGCACACAAGCCGTTTGACGATTTGATGGACGTAGACCTGGACTGTAGGTTAACACTTCCAGAGGATCTACATATTGTTCTTCATCTTCTGTTGAGTTTCCAGAAATATTTGTATCAATTACAGGGATCTCTGTAATGTCATTGTTTTCCACATTTTGTGGCTCTTCAAAATGTTTATCAATGTACTCACTTTCGAGTTCGTCGAATTCGAATGTGATAAAATTATGATCCTGGATTTTTCCTAAATTTGGAATTTCCGCTTTCTCATCACACTTGATGTCTTTTGAAATAATTAATTCATCTTTTCTGTAAGTAATATTCTAAAAGCGTCGCCTCTATCATATCCAATCAAAATTCCCTCTTTTGCTCTCTCCTTTACTTTTCATCCCTGATGTTCTTTTGTAACATGCACATAAACATTGCCCCCAAATAGTCTGATATTACCTATATTTGGTTTTGAGCCATGAACAACTTCATATGGAGTACAATCTTGAGCACAACTCCTTGTTATTAAGCGGTTCCGAATATAGGAAGCTGTATTTACAGCCTCTGCTCAAAGTCTCTCATCTACTTTATATTTCATTCCTTGCATCACAGTGCGAACCATATCTAGTGGGGTTCTGTTTAGTCTTTCCACCTTACCATTTGATTCCGGTGAGTATGCTGTTGTTATTTCATGAGATATTACTTTTCTCTTGAAATAATTTGTAAGTTCTTTACCAATAAATTCACCGCCACCATGCGACCGTAGCCACTTCACATTTTTCCTATTTATGAGTTGCAAGTTTTGGATCTGTGCATTGAATAGATTTTCAAGCTCAGATATCATTTCCTGGACAGCACTTCCAGCATCTGACTTGCACTTCAAAAATCGAACCATGCTGAACCCACTGTATTCATCTATTAATGTCACAAAATATTTTAATTAATGTCTTTGGTTGCGCTGCGTTCATCTACATAGAAGACCCCAAATAGAAATTCCACTCCCGAGCCAAACCAGGAATTATTCTTGGTTGCGATGGTCATGGTATATTTACAGTCGTGCTGGCTGCTGACAGAAAAATGGTGAACTCAGTTCACGAAACATTTGATGAGGAATCATTCACCGGACTAGATAAGGAAGATTCTAGTTCAATAGATATAAAAATTTCATATGAATAGAGTATTTTGGAAAACAGAGAGTGAGTAATTTATGGGTACTTTAATGTTGCTAAATGTTGGAAACGTGTAATAAAAATAACCACTGAAAATAGTTTGCCATTTATTAGAGTTGTCTTATGGAAAATGGCAATTTCGAGGGAAAGTGGCAATATGAGGAGGTATGCCAAGAGGTGAGTTTAAAAAAGGAGGGAAAAAATAATTAATAAAAAGACGAAGACAATTTTTTTCAAACAATATTTTTTGTTAGCGGGAGGGGACGACAAGCGGGCGAAGAACGGCACACGCGAAGATGGTGCGCAGGAAGTAATATGCGATAGGGCGTGCGAGGAAGCTAAGGAAGCGAAAGTTGATGACATTCCATGCTACCATGGTGTCGGAAACCTCCGCGATGATGAAAGAACAGTTCTATGAATGATATAAACACGCGGTGACGGACATAAAACAATTAAAAGTTAGGAAGATGCAAATCCGGTCATCAAAAGTACCAAAGATAATATTTCAATACCGATTTCAAGGAACCAATACCATTGGTTTTAGTACCAATTTAGGTTTACTGGGATTGCAGCCAGTTGTTTATTAGGCCAGTGTACATGTATATATATATTAACCTACGATAATGTTTCAAGAATTGATCAAGATCTGTTTTAAGGTACCAATAAAATTCACTTGTAGTACCAAGTTAACTATACATAAAAATATTTTATTTGGTTAAATCTATGGGGTGAAAATGTTTAGAATCTAATCAATAATTTTACATGTTGTGAAACCAGTAAACAGTACAGTAGTAAAATGAATGGTAATTTGACCTAAAACAACACCTTCCATATCTGATCTGCCCAAGGTCCGTAGTTCACATAAAGAATTCCAACTTAGGGTAAATGCATCGTAATCAAAGAGTGTAGCAGGGGAGACATGCATACAACGGCTATTTGCGTTAGATACCTGAAATTTTGAAGCTAATGCACTATTTTCTATGTCCCATTTCGTTGCCGAAAGTGAAATAGTTTTTTAAAATTGGTGAAACATAATTTCAGTCTGATTGGATGGAATAGTTTTGACTTCCGAATGTGCGGATGAGTTGTTCTTGTTGTCTTCCCCGTTCCCTCCAAAACGTCTATTACAAATACGACCATGGAGTTATTGGAGCGAACACATCTGATCATCAGAATTCCTTTGGGCACCTTCCATGACTTTTAACAGTTGAACATCATTCCTTTGGATTCGTCTTGCAGACATAGAAGTGATAATTTATTCAATTGTAATTCAGATCCATTGACGAAAAGTAGATCAATCACCGAAAAACAACATACATAGGTGTTGTAATTGGATTGGCTGTTAAAACAGTTGGGAGCGACGGAAGATAGCAGACGCCAGACCCAAACTTTCTGTGAATATCATTACCTATTAGCTTGAAATGAACCAATCTGAAATTAAGGTTGAACTCAATTGAGCATCTACGAAGCATTGAATGGAAAGGACTGTCTCTTTCTTTCTCCAAATAGTCTAGTGTGCGGAGGCTTCATCATTTCGTTCAGCTGATATTTCATATACATCCTTGTTTCCAGTAAGCGAATTTCAGATGTAGGTTTTTCTTAACTGTATTGAATAGAACATTCCAATTTGATATATCCACTTCATATTTGTCTTGGATAGCTTTTAGTACCTTCACTGAGGAATGTTTCAAATATTTGATACAGGTTTTGTCCTGCACATCTGCATCGTCAGCGTTGTATTCCAGTGTAATTTTACCCCTTTCCTCGTTGCTTTCGGAAGAAGCCTGAACAATGTTTTAACTGAGAAAGTTGACTTTCCCTTTATATGACTGATAGAACCGACCAAATTTATGACATCCTTCTTCAAATTTCACAGATGCGACTGCTCGTATATGTTTGTCATTTTCGACAACAGTGATATACAGAAACAATGTTTTCCACCATATGAAATCCACATCAGACATTTCAAAGTTTAGGAGTATTGTTTCGTATGTCTGCGGTAACGGAGTATTTCGCATTTTCATTGTTTCATTCGCCGAATGTTCAGTAAGATTCCGTACTGTGTTGATATTGGTACAAACTATTATTATTTGATATAGCGTACGCACTGAAAGGTAATAGAAGTTATTGATAAATGAATTTGTTCTAATGGTTACAGATTTGTTGGAAATGGTGAACAGATTTACGAAACGGGTGCTCTTATCTTGCAAATTCAATGTATTATAGAGATTTCCATATTTGTAGATGCTTATAATATACGGGAGATTAGTAACGAAATCTGTTGAAATTTTTTGATGGAAGTTTCGTGCGAAGATGTGAATCTATGATAGGAAAGCAGAGTATGATAAAAACCAACGGTCGCAGAGAAGTCGAGATGGTACTAAACGACGACATTGGAGATTCAAGCATGAGATGAGAAATAATTTTAGCTAGGTTATAGATAAAATTAACCAAAACATAAAGAATAATCTTCATAAAAGAAAAATATATTTCTATACTTTAACATAGAAATTCATTCAATTATTATGAACTTTATTCTATATTTAATTTAAAATTAGTTTTCTTTTATGTAATTGGTTCTTAGTAAATTTGGAAGAAGTTAATTGCATGAATTATTTACCCTACTTTTTTCAAGCAACGGCTTTAGGTATCTCTAAACTGTTCCTGTTCACCACAAGATTAGCTATGTTTACCTTTACTAATTCCCAAACATCATCAAGCATTATCAAGGAAATCTTCAATCCCCCACAAAGAAAAATTATTTATTCTCCATTACGGAAGTACCATGAGTGGGAGAGGAAAAACTGGGTATCAACCTTCAATGAAGAGGGACTATTGCCAAGATCAAAGCGAGCTGTTCGTACTGGAGGGGGAATCAGAAAACATGATTTAGTAAGTGGAAAAACGAGAAGTGGTAGGTGTGTAGGAAGTGGAAGAGAGGAGACAACTCTAGATATATAAGGTATCATAGAGCCTACTAATTAATCGGAAGGGCGGTCAAGTGTGAAGATAACTTCGGCTTCAGATAAGCATACATCTAAAAATGTGACATCGGAAGGGACAAGTACGCATCCTGAAACGATGAAACACTTTGATGGTTCAATTGATACTGTAAGCGTCAGGCATGTCAAAAATCCACGACTGCTACTTGAAAGGGCGCAAGAAAATTTTACATCCTATGTTGGTGATAATATTAATGGTACTGGGCTTGTATTGTAGAAACGTGATATTTGTAGCAGTATTGATGAAGAAGGTTTGGAAATAGAACATGTAGCTAAGAGGGCTCAACAGAATGAAAAACATTTGGAAATAGAGCCTATATCTATAAGTGCGCAACTTGAAATTCAATCGTCTACAAATCGGATGAGGTCAATTCGGATATCTCGTGTCCCATATATGAACGAACGTCGACATTAAACGAGCGACTGAAAGAAGTTCTTTGTACGTCTGTATCTTTCATTCTCAAAATACCCCAAAAGCGCCACGATTTTTTGACCTCAGAACGTCCCAAATATGCCACGGGTTTTTTAGAGAATCACTTTGGGAAATCTTCCGGATAATACTGCCCATAGTAGCAACATTAATTTTCAAATATTCAAATGACAGTTGAAACAAAATTGAAAACACTTTCTCAGGTGTGCGTCCAAAATCATGTCCGATATCTCAAAAAAGTTTCAAAATATGTTTGCAGTGACTTTGATGTAGTATTATGATGTTCTGTCGAAACAAATTTGAAGATTTCAAAACATAGTCAAAATTAAATTTGTATTCATTTCGGGGGGAATAGAATTATATATCTGTATATATATATATTCTTTTTTTTTGGTTGAATGTGGATATGTCATCCAAAAACCAAATAAAAGTTTCAAGATACTGTCAAAAACAATTTGATTAAGTTTCGGGTAGTATGGCATAACATTTTACAGGACATATTTAAAGTTCACAAATAATGTCGAAAATTATTTGATTTTGTTCTGTTGGAATGTGGATATGTCTTCCAAAAATCATTTGAAAGAGTCAAATTATTGTGAAGAAAGCGTGAAACTTTATTGGAAGTATTTTGGGACAATGG
>JAULBU010042930.1:0-14184 GCA_032358235.1 Odonthalia washingtoniensis | reverse complement strand
CTTCCAAATTTATCCTACGCCCCAGGATTTCTTCTAACAGGTCCTTCATGAGGAATGAAAAATCGAAGCCAAGCACAAGGGCATGTTTTCGGCTGCGATTACGGAGCGCGCAATGCGTTTGCATTTGTTTCTCCCGCAATGGAGGATATTGCAGTTGTTCTTATGGTCGGCCATCATGATCACGTATCCAAGTTGGCTCTTCATGCCCTCGGTGTTGGCGAATGACGCATCCGTCATTAAGACAAGTCTAGAGGTTTCCAAGTTAAGTGGTACGAAGTTTAGGACTGGTGTCTTGGTTGTTTTTAGAAAATTGGTCGCTCTTGATAATGCTTTGTATTCTTCTATGGTCATGTGTTTGTTACCGGGCGCGATTAGTTGTACGGGAGCACAGATGTCTGGACGTACATTTACCACTATGTATTGTGTCAGCGCCCTTTGGCTTGTAAAATATTTCTGTGTCTCTGCTTCTACCATTCGTTCTATCTTGTCTGCCTGGGTAATTTTAAATTGGTTCTTTCTCGTGTCCATCTTCGTACGGGATATGTAAATTCCATTGAACAATGTTGGTTTAGTGGATATTGGAGTACGAGATTTATATCTGAATATTCTTGATGCCTTTTCTCCTTATTGAGAAATTATTCAGTTTCAAAACCAAGTGAATCATCGACTTGAAGCAAGATGGAGCCTTGGCGAGTGTTATTATGTCGTGTTATTATAACACATGGATCCGCCTTCGCGCGTGACATTCCCAATGATTCAAGATGGTGAGAGAGATAAGTTAGGTACCAGTGAAGTCCCGATTCTGGGATTCCATAGAGGGGCTTCACTACCTTCAACACGTAACCCTCTGGTAGATTTAATTCTCTTTTTGCTCTTATTTATACATCTCTCTTGAGCCCGGCGTGCGATTTAATGTATGCCTGAGTAATGTCTCGGGTATACGGATGCATGGATGGGATGGAAGCAGCAACGGAGAGGGTCACCCGCTGTGAAAATCGTTGGACGGTAGGGGCTTTCGTGGCGATGGATGTCACATCGTCATCTGCATAGTTCTGAGCAACTAGACGACTCTTTTTCATCAACGTTTCATGAACTCGCTTGAGTTCATCCACAAATCTAGAGCCGAATATCCTTGAGAATCCTTCTACTTGTGAATAATGAATTGGTATGAATGTGCCATCGTTCATTAGTCCCTCCAACTCTTTCTTCCTTGATTGTTCGTATGCCAATTCCTCCGGTGATCCCTGTTTCACGTTTATTTTCCCTGGTCTGTTGCTTAGGTTGATGTTATTGATGCTTCCATGGTCTTCGCTCATTGTCGCCATTACCTCTGGATCGTCGTGTGGTTTAAAATTGTTGCATGTGGGTATTGCTGGGGCAGATTTATGCAGGGGTCGCACCCACGGTTTCAGACAAGTAGTTCTAAAGATGCGGCGGCCATTTTTGAGTTGAACCACAACCGTTTCTCCTACAGTAGATATATACTTAAACGGACCTTCCCATCGTTTTGTAATGGTACAATATACTAATATGGGAGAGACAGATGGGAGGTCTAATAATTTTTGCGACACCTATTTTCCTTTTGGGCAGGATGGGTGTTTCAAGGAGAATTCGATGCGTCTCTTTGCCTGCTCCTTTTGGACCATCACCTTGGATTCTTGTATGGCTTGATGTCTTTCCAGTTGAGTAGGGGATGGATTGACTCTGGCAGGGCGTGGAAGGGCACCATACACAAGCACAATAGGGTTCAGTCCCTCCGGTTCCATGGTTGAATTTGTGGCATATACTGCTATCTGGAGGCATTCTTCATCTGTATACTCATTTTTATCAATATCTTGCCTCAACTTTACATAAGCGCTACGAAGGAGGCATGGTATCGCTCAACTATGCAGACTGATCCTGGAGTTTTAATTGGGGCTTCCTCCATAACGATGCCCGCTGCTTCCGACTTTTGCTTCATTTCGTTTGAAACGTATGCCGTTCCTTGGTCGACGGAGAGATAGTCCGGGGGGGGGGGCATATAGGTATAGAACCACAACTTGCAGATGGACTTCCATATTTATTTCTTCGACTGGTTTTTCAGGAAGGATGCGACAGTGTAGTGTGTGATCTCATCGATCAAGTGGATTACTGGTCTATTGTTTAGGAACATGGTATCGATCACCAATCTATGGTTAAATTGCAGCTCTTCTTCTCCGATGGTGAGCTTTAAACGACGAGATAGTGATGAATTATTGCTAGAAATCTTGCAGTCGTCAGCGAGCTTCTGGAGTTGTGACATTACGTTGTCTTCGAGAGTACCTGGGTTTGCCCTTTTTAATAGCTGGTAAGTTGATCTGATAGAGGGGTGGCCGAAACCTCGATGAATCTTCCTCAACTCGCCTTCGGTATAAAGCGCATATGGAATTGAGCCAGCAGTCCATTTAGAGACGAAGAAATAGTTTTCTAAATCGAGTGGCTGTGTTAGGTTTCCAATATATAGATACTGGCCCTGGAGGCTGATGTTCAGGCCGTTTATGATCATATCGCTAGTGGAAAGAAGTAAGGGGCATTCTCTTCGATCACTGCGAACTCCACATCTATAATCAACTAAAACTCCCCGGATGTTATCTGAATTACCACATCTCCCAACACTTCGCTCCTCCATCCCAGTCCTTTTAGTCCTTTCTTCGGCGGTCTAAGGCGTATCTTTCTCCCTAATTCGCGTTCGTACGCGTGATATTGGACCTTGCTCATGACGGACTCCCTATTAGCCGCGGTATCGATCTTCACGCCCTTGAAGTCTTGGCCGTTATGGTTCTTTAGCTGGTTGCTCATTGTTAAGAAGGCTGACAAAATGTTTCTATCGTAGTTGCTTCCATGGAAGCAGGCGTTGTTGGATAGTTTCTTCTCTACTGTGCTGGCATCTTTGGACGTCATTCCATGGTCATCATATCCATCACAAAAGCGAGGTCTTCTACCGTTAGCATATATTTTGGGTGTTTAGCCTTCAATTTATTAATTGCTACTGTTACTTCATTTCTGCTGTGACGCGCATTTTCTCTGTGGTCTTCACTACAGACAAAGCATCCCTTCACCCCCCTCATCCATGCTGGGATGAGGCGTCTCGGTTTCGTTCTATCACTTCTTGAGGGATGGGTTCTGTTAGTCCATGGCTTCTTTGTGGGACGTATTGCTTTTCCTCCGTACTGATTCCTGAGGGAATAATTTACCTCTATTACATCGTCATCTATCATATATCCTTGATGCTCACTACTGGTCAAACAGACGGAGTTGCTTCCTGCAGTTCTAGGCTTGTCACTAAGCCGGTTTGCGGCCCTATTGATGGCCTGTTGACTAGTCCTTGGAATGCGGCCGCGAAGAGTTGCCGATATGCTAGGAATGTCGACAGCGGTCAGTAGTCTATCACGGAGGAATTGGTCCGTATGATATGTTTCGTCTAACTGATTCTGGAGCGTCATGAGAGTTGCGATGAACTTCCGGAATACCGTGAATTCCGAATCGTTTGGGTTTTCTGACATAGCTTCAGACAAAGTCATCGCTTCCCATTTGGTTAAGATCCTTTCTTTGCGATCATCGCTATTATACCAGTCTCGCGTTTTGGTCATGGAATCGTCAAGGTCCTTACATTCTCTGATATCATTTGCATAATAATTTAATGCGTCACCTGTCAGCATTATTGGTATGGACTTCATCTTATCCTAATTCTTGATCTCGCACATTATAGAGAGGATGTTGAAGATGTTTATACAGTTATCTAAGTCCTCCTCTCAACTTCCTGAAAACGTTGGTTTGCCGATAAATGCGCGCATTAATCCGTTAATGCCAAGACAGTTCTTCTCCTCATGGTAGCTTCTTCCTTGGTAGGTTGGTCCGTAGTCTTCATCATCTCTTAAGCCGTGCTTCCGTCCCTTCATTGCGTCGTTCTTATTCCCATTTTCATCATCAGGGTCGTCGTCACCATCCGGGAGGCCACCGTCAGGATTTGCGTCTTGTTTGGGAACCGTTTCTGCCCCCTTTTGATTATTATATTCTTCTTTTGGCTTGTCCTTCGGCGCAGTGTCTCGTTCTTGACTCTGGTTGAATTTTGGCATGCTGTCTGGGTGAATGAATGGACCCCTTCTTTCTTCTTGGGATGTTTCTGATCGCTCAGGTGAGAAGATCTGCGGTTGAGCTGGGGTCTGAATCGTGCGCTGGGGTATGGGAGGCGGTTGGGTAGGGGCGTGTGTGGAGATTAGTTGGATATTATGCGTCATGTTTGTGAGTGTTCTTATTGTGGGTACCAGTGTCCCTTCATGAGTTTCCTTGTATAGGAACGATCAGGTATTGTGCCTTATCAGCTCTTCTTCCTCTTACCACGTGCACGTCCATCCTTACCAACATGGTTGCCCACTTTGTTAGTAACGAAAAGTTCCAATTCTTTATGGTGTGTGGCCTGAAGGCTGATATAAAATTAATCCATAAGTCTTCTCCTACCAAGTCTGCCTCACTGAATGCTTTCAACAATTCCTCCCCATTGCATGTATCTCTTGAGAGTACTTCTTAATTTCGGCATCTCTTTCCGTATTCATTTTTAGCAGTTCTGGATCGTACGAGATGTTTGGATATGGAACTTCATCTTGAGTTTCCTTATCCTTGCCTTCCATCCTTTGTGATTCCAGTGTTTTACTTGGGGATGAGCTAGAAGATAATGGGGATGGTGAAGGGGTTTGGGGTTCGATGGCTGGTTTGTCGGTCTCATCCTTCCTAAGCCGTATCAGTGGTGAGTGAGGCTCGAGGCGAGGGTCTTCTGGTGATGGGTTCGTCGGAGAATTATCTTGTTCCGTTCTTGATGGGTCCTTGAATGGTGAAGGCAATTCAGTGGAGTCGAATGGGGTACCAGGAATTCCTTAGAGTCTGGCCGAAGTTCTGGGATCTGGGTATGGTTGCTTTGTTAGTTTTCCTCTTTCCCTTGTGCTGGAATTTCCTCTTGTACTTGAGCTTCCTCTTGGTTCCGGCGGAGTCATATTATTTCTAGCTAAGAGTTTAAACTGTCGAAACGGGCCGGTTACCAATCGGACAATCTAAACTGCCTGTTGTGGACAAAGTGGAAAAAGGTAAAGTCAGTGAAGTAACGAGTGGTAAAAGTTCTCTGCGGAATACTACGATTTCTTGAAGCGTAGTGTGACATTAGTCCTGGCACAATGAAGTTCCTTTCGGGACAATCCAGCCGAAGGTCACGCTAGTGCCCCTCCTCGGCTCTAATTCGCAGTCGGGTCGATCAGATGCACACACGGTTCACGTGGGGATCGATTCGCTACTACAGTTGTAATTGACCAACTTAGCGCGTGTTTTTATATTGAGTTTCCTCTCTCTGGTGGTGTCGAGCTGGTTAGGCGTGGCGGTCTTTATTCGTATTCGAATGATTTTGGGTTTTCTGGTGTATGTATACCTTTTATTGTGATATCAAGATAGCTAGATGAACGCGTATTTATACTAATTTCGTGGACGACATTAGTCGTAATAATAACAGTAATAATAATATAAAAGTTTTGCCAGTCCGAATTATCATAATTGCTCGAATTATTATAATTCAAGTGATTCGTTAATCAGGTTATGATTCTATTTGATACGTGTAATAAAATACTACAATCAGTAAGAGCTAGATACCAAATAATTCCTATTAATTACGGGCACCCGTGTATGGTCTCAAATGGGTAGTCATTTCTACACGTGTATAATTACTGAGTAACTTCCAGAGTAGCTAGATCTGATTTCTTATTACACGTATTATTCATTCTCATGTGCAGTACAGTGGAGGTTGAATTAATGTGCAGTGTAAGTGTAACCCACGGTACTTTCACTTATTACACGTCGGTCTCCTTCTTACTCGTTGTACAGTTCCATGTTCGGTTTATAATTTTTGTCCCTTCTCCTCTCCCCTCCCATTTCTGTTGGCATAATCATGTTCGTCATCGACAATCTTTATTATGATCATCATATTTTATCATCATTGTCTTTCGCCTTCATCCTTTATCATCATCTCATCATCTTTGCAATCTTCACCCTTTATCATCATTATCATTTATCATCATCGCCTTTCAACATCACCTTTCATCATCATTATCATTCATCAACTTCATCATTCATCATTATCGTTCATCATTCATCATCATCATCATCATTCATCAACGTCATCATCATTCATCATCATTATCATTCATCATCATTATCATTCATCATCATCATTCATCAACTTCATCATTGATCGGGCTACGCTCCTTCCTTGAGCACGCTCCTTCCTCTCTCGGCTCGTATCCCGTTATTCTTCGCCCTGTTCGTATCACATCTGATTTGAACCCCTGAAATTTGCTGCAATTTAAAGCAATAGGTTGATGCATGTACTGAGGTAATGTTTTCAGAAGCCACCTTCCAATTTTTAATTCAGTGGAAAAATGAAAAAACTGAACTATATCTGCCCACCGCCGCCCGTCTCACCGCACTGCACTCCTTTCGCCTCACCGCTCTGAATGCGCACAAATACCCACTAATGTTCCTGCACTATATAATAATTGCAGTCATGTCACTGTCACACCGACAAAGAGACCACACAACAAAAAAATGAGGTTCATTTCTATTCACGGCGTTTACAACTGCCCTGTCGGTCTTAACAAAAAGACGCAGTACCGACACAATTGAAACATGGAGAGTGAACGGCAACGCGCTTGTAAAGTGCATTCATTACTATGATCACTTCAAGTGTGAGCATGAATGTTACATGTTATAAAAGGCGACCATCACCTTACGGAAGTTTCGAACTGTATTTAATAACATGACAGATAGAAAATCCATTGAAATGTACAGATTCAAAAGGAATGACTTCATGAATACAACACAAGTCACAGGTACCACTAATCGTACCCATACTCGTAAAAACCGATACGCAGTAGATCCCATTATCAGTACTGCCGTGTTTCTGCTTCGCCTATCAACACCTGCCAGATGGTGTGACCTAGAAATAATTTTTTAACGTTACACGCCACAACTTTCAGAGATCTTCTGGGAGACATGTGAAGATCTTTTTGAAACGTATTCTCAGTTAATTTTAAATTTTAAATCTACCTACATCCAGCCGCGTCTGGATGAATTTGCAGAAGCGATAAATGAGACAAGTGCTGCACTGACGAACTGTGTCGGGTTCATCGATGGGACTGTTATTGGGATGGCTGGCCCAGGTTCAGATGCAATGCTACGAGATTGCTATAACGGCCATAAATGCAAACATGCTTTAAAATACTAAGCAGTGACTACGCCAGATGGAATGTTGTTTCAAATGAGTAAACCTGTTGTTAGCACACGGCATGACTGGTACATGTATATACAAAGCAGACTAGACTAAATACCTGCAGCATTCACGAAAAATGGGAGGAGATACTTTATTTACGGTGACCCAGGTTACGATAACCGGTGGTATCTGGAGACTCCTCTTCAAGGATCAAATATGAGCCCAGAGCAACAGGCATTCAACACAGACATGTCTGCAATAAGAATCACTGTTGAGTGGGCGTTTAAAGAAGTGAAACTCTATTGGACTACAGTAGATTTCAAAAGTAAATTTAAAATAGGCGAACGCCTAATTTCAATGTTGTAGCTCAATGCGGCTCTACTGTCAAACTTCAGGAACTGCTTCTATACGAACCAGAATTCAAGTTACTTCCAATGCAAGCCACCATTGCTTGAAGAATACATAGCGCTACTAAATGTAACACTGCACGAATGACTACTTTTTATCTGATCCTTCGCGAAATTGAACAAAAGATTCATTTTTCCTATATCATAATTTTCCCTTTCCTGAATTTCTTTGTGCCGCAGTTTTTACTTGTTGCTGTGACGTTCAATTTCAAATCTATAACGTTTTTATTACTCTTCCCGTTACAGTAAACGGTCTTTTCAAGTTTTTCTCTTTCCAGTTGCAAACGCTCACGCTCACGCTCACGCTCACGCTCACGTTCAAATTTTATTTTGTCTCGCTCAACGTCTTCTCGAGCTAAGACTGCTTCTTTTATCGTCTCTCCAAATGAGCGTAGATCAGTCCCTCCCGTTGCTCATTTAATCGATTCACGGCTTCTCTTCCTTCGTTCTGCAAGTGCACATCGTACATCCGTTGGCTCCTCACTCCGGCCAGCGCCACTTTGACTCTGGATGAAATTATTAGAGTGAACATTAGAACCCACCGGACTTTCTTGACTTACTGTGACGGAATCAGGGTTGTACCGCGTAATGTTTGTCACGGGTCCGTCAACAATTTCGATTGTTTGCTCTGTAGTTTTTGTAATATGAACTTCAAAAAGTTCACCGGTGGCGCTCCGACGTTTTAGGCAGTGTTCGCTTCTCCACCAGATACGCTCGGGCCAGGTTCATTTGGATGTTGATTTGAAATTGGTTGGGTTTACATTTCGTCGGTTTCGGTGGCTCACACACAAACACACAAACACGTATCCACGGAAAACTTGAATACTTGTTTATCTATTTTTTGTATGAGTCATCGAACCAAAACTTCAAGCGGAGGGGTTTTCAAGCTGTAATTTGAGTCATATATTCTCGGTCTTTTAGCGCTAAGTAAAGACAGGAGGCCATTTAATTGACGAAAAATTATTCTGAGAAATGGGCGATTTATGTATTTCTCAAGCATTAGTCTTCTGATGGTTTGAAAGTGGTCGGAGGATTCTTCGATGCCTATTTGAACAACGCCATTGCACCAGATCATTTATTGGCTGAACTGGGGCACATATGGAGGAGGTTATTTTCTCACAGCTTCCCGATATATAATCAAAGATAAAATTGGATATTGCCCCTGCATATCCTTCAGATTCATGTACTCCGAATCACAATCTTCTATGTACAACTGTGAGACAGGAAAGGTGTTTTCCATGAGCATGTCTGCGGTATATAGTGTGCTGCTCGTAGCAGCTTCATCTTGCAGTCATTATCACTGGCAGATTCAACTCCTACAATTACTTTGCTATTCAAACTAAGTCAAATCATTTCGAAGACCTTTTGGTGGCCTGCTATTTCCACGGATGGAGTCCAATCTGTTCAGTACGTCCATGGAAAAAATCGTGCCTTGTACTACAAGACTTGCGTTCTATAGCAATCGAATATTCGACTGAATTTTCGAGGTTATGTTCAGCGTATCCAGAGTTGAAGAGTTTCATTGAGATACCAAACGTCCATCGTTTACTTGAGTTCTATGGTCACACTGTGCCAACATTTGGACATACCAATTTTGTTGCAGAGATGGTGATGGTGTTGAAGGGAGCGCATCAACCTTTGAAAGCAGTTCTTACCCGCAACACACACTGTGAAGCTCACAATTCTGCATTAAATCAAGTATTATGTAAGGCTTGGCTCACGCGATTAGCAGACACATGGCACATGGTTGGAAAATCTGATGATGATGTAAATGTGCTTACAATGAGGACATTGCGATTCCTGTTCTTTGGGGCTGAGGCGACACAGTTGCAGGTCACAGATTATTTGGGGGATAATATCCTCATATAAGAGATGAATGACATCATTTTTGAAACCCTTAAAACCCCCGCCGGAGAAAATTTGTATACGTGATACGGCATGAATGTGGTTTCTTGGAAAGGTGACGGTGAGAGGATTGGAATCAGCTATGCGAACAACAATTTGAGGATCGGACAAAATACGAGCTTAGTCGATGCATTCCAAGATTGCGCTATGTGCATGTTTGAGGAGTGTATTGCTGTCAATGAAACAGAGTCGCAACAACCGCAGCTTTTTCATAAAGAAATGTTTAGGAGGAAGGGTGCTGTGCACGTGGGAAATTATGCTCAACAGACCATACAGGTCGGGGAGGTTGTTGAAACATTTGTGTCTGCTGAAGAACTGGGACATTTCATTATCGAACCGAGAATGGATGGAGTTGGATCGAAGAAATCTTTCTTTGTCAGAGTGTTGATAGGGTCGGAAGATTCCGTAATATGGGCTCTTGTCACTACACTGGGACAAGTTTCTGACAGTGGGTATAAGTTGGTAAGCGCAGATGATAGGCATTGCAAACTTCTTCTTTTCTTCACCTATTAGAAAGCTACACGTAGTACACGCATGTGAGTTGGACGGCATGCGATGTAAAATAGACGTCAACGAAACTATAGTGACGCAGTGCTGTCTCTGGAAAATATGGGTACGTATCATTTGATTAAACGAAAAAATGGATATCCTCCACTAATCGCATGAAGGCATACGTCATGATACATATTCGTTAATGAAATGAAGTCTTGCAACTCATATTTCTAGTTACCATTCAGTGCGGTTGGAGAATTAGATGATTTAATACGTCATCTGACGGTTCTTCAGGAACCGTCAGATGATGTGTAATCACGACCACGATAAGTTATCGTGGTCGTGACAGGCATGGAAAATTAAAACTGTTTTTGCATACAACTCATACCATGCATCTCCCGCTAAATCTTTAAACCTTTTCATGCGAGGTTTCAAAGAAAAGTCACCCGGACGCAATGTAGATTTTCATTAGCAATGGAGAATTAAAATAAAATTTCAATAAATTCTTTCACAAAGTAATTGGTTTTAATGCGGACCGAGATTCAACGAATACTAGTTTACGTTGGATACCACATTCATTTTTTAATTTTTCATCATGCAAGATTCGGTAGAAATAATGTTATTTGAGCATAGTACAGAGTATCGTTATAATAGGCGAAGTTTATTGAAATCAGACGTTGATAACTGTAAAACTGATGCTAATCTCAATGGAATGTGACACATGACAAGTACTGATCGTCACGCAGTTGCCTGACCGGAACGACTATACAAAATTGTGTATGGAATGTCATGAATAACAAACAAATTGTTTTAAAAACTGTACATGTCGTGATTTATTACGACATATCAGTGGAACAAGTACTTTTTCATTGTAGGGATAGGCCCAATAAAAATGATACAGGTTAAAATAATGCACATTCCAAATCAAATAGGAATACACAATGTAAAATTTACAAAACTTTACACTTTTCTTACATTTCTCAAATTTATTTTCAATAGCACTACGCCAGATTTTATTACAAAATTTCAGAAATTGGCACCCAAGTCAGTAGAAGTGCATTACTAGGTACTGGTACGAAAGTGCTAGGGACCCAAACATGGGAGTGCATTCAGGTAAATAGCAATACTGCAAAGTACACATGGCTCCCTGACATGGAATCTAGCAATTTTGTTACGGTCTACTAGGCTCGCCTGTGTTTGTCCCTAGCAGTTTCACAAGGTATACTAGGCTCAATTGTGTTTGTCCCTAGCAGTATCACAAGGGATGGTAGGGTCGATTGTCTTTGTCCCTAGCAGTCTCACAAGGGATTTTAGGCTCTATTATTTTGTCTCTAGCAGTTTCACAAGGCCTGCTAGTCTCTATTGTCTTTATCCCTGCAGTTTTACAACGGATGCTATGCTCGGTTGCCCATGTCCCTAGCAGTTTTACTAGGGAGTTTATGCTCGATTGTTGTTGTCCTTAGCAGTTTCGAAAGGGATATTAGTCTCGATAGTTTCTGTTCGTAGTAGTTTCTCTACGGATGCTATACTCGATAGTCTCTGTTCCTAGTCGTTCCACTAGTGAATCTGTGAATTTATTATTGAAGTTAAGGAAGTATTTATCTCTTTTATTGTAGTCATCTGTAGATGTTTGTGATTTGGATTTGTATTTTCATCCATCATGATTGTTATAAATGTTATCCTTTTTCCGAACTACTTGGATGCGATTTAGAAAATATCTGTACTGTGACCAATGCATATAATTTGCAAAAGGTTTAATTTCGTAATTCTGGCGAACGACATGACAACACCTTTAATTGATTTGAAATTTTCTAGTCCAAACCATGGAGACGGTCTTGTCTCCCCTTTGTTTTCAAACGTTGTATTGTTGTGGTCTATATCACCATCTGTGCTCCATCGAAAACACACACATCCATGTACATCATCTATGCTGTCCATTCCCTTAGCTATTTCCATGTATTTGAAGAAGGCATACTCTGTGTCTTCTTCATCGCCGTCCCATTTCATCAATAACAATGCCCGAACATGACTAATACAGTACACAACACTAGTCGTATCAGAAGAACCTTCCAATAGTACAAAATAATACTTTAAATATTTTGAATTACCATAAGACCGACACCCGAACACTCTTTGCAGAAATATGTCATCTATTTTTAAAGTTACTAGATTTCCTGCATCATCAATATCATCAACAGTGCAATAATTTCCACCGAGAAGAGTACCGCTCTTAACCATTGTTATACGTGTTGAAAATTCAAAGTACTGACCACACTTCCTTATACCTTCTTCCTTCAGTAAATTTAATAATTCTTCTCGTCCATGGTCACATGTATCGGTGAATAATTCTATTATATCACTATGGTATCTTTTATGTGCCTCTGAAAGACATGATTTAGGGATGAAGCTATCCACAAGGACCATATTCTGTTTGACGAAATCTAGAAACTCTCTGAATTTTCGAACTTCACAACCACACCTTTTGTCACTAAACCACGGTGACGTACTTAAATAGTATTCACATACTCGACATTCTCTGCTTCTTTACATCTATTTGCAACAGATAAATTGAATCTGTCTCCAACTCTTGCAACTGTTTCCCTTACAGCTGTAGTTCTTATTTTTTATGTTCTCTGATACTGTTGTTTGAAAATTAGATGGCGATTCTCGTAATGATCTGCACATAACATCTGAATATTTCCAAATCTTTCAATTTCCTCTTGAATGTGAGTTAAAAGATGAAATTTCAAAGTCCTTGGATGGTATTTTTCAAATGTATCTTTCATCGATTTTATAAATTGCTTCACGGAATTTCTGAATGAATAAAGCTCTGATTCTATCCACCGTGATGCACCATGTCTACGTGAACACCATGTTAGAATATCAATATATTGGGTAAAGATAGATGTAATCGGAGCATTTTGTTCACCACGGCATCTGTCTATATACGTCGCTATAAACGGTAACACTGTATCTATGCATCTACGGTTCCTTTCCTCAAGCACTCCTGTTAATCCTTCAGTCCATTTAGTTTAGTTCCACTTTCTTTTCCGTGAAAATCGACATGAAAATCGGGTATTTGCGAATCTTGATCAATCAATCTCAGCATGTCATTAACCCCGTGTAAAATTGTGGTGCGAACTGTTTTGAACTTTTTCTCGCCTCTTCCATTGAATTGTGTAGTCTTTAAATTATTACAACCTAGTCTCAAATTTATGCAATCCTTGATAATTTTAGAAATACCAAGGTCAAAATTATGTAGCATTTCAAAAGTTATAGAATGGTGCATGTTATTAAATGTCGTCTGCAAAAGTAGTGGAAATGATTTGAAGTATGATTTCTGTAAATACAACGATTTCTCGTTCAGTATGTGCTTGACTTTTTTTTAAATAATCTTCCTTGTGCGAACTTTCCTAGTTTATTTGCTTCTTCTGCAAGTTTTAAATTCACTTCGAACGTGTTTCTAGTCTCAATCGTCGAATTTTGTCCCGCAAATGACTTCCGGTACATTCGTTTAGATTTTCACGGAACCTCTCACATCTGAAACAAGGCATCTTAACTTTCATTCCATGTAAAATACAACTTAAGTTTTTTCCCTCCGGTATGTCAACACAAATACTTGTAAGTATTGGATGACATTTAAACTCACGTCCATTAATGTTATTTACAATAAATCCCCGTAGGGACTTTTCGACTAATGGCTTTAATGCATGGGCAATCGATTTGTGTAGTACACTAATTCTTGCCGATTTTTTATGTTTACCCGATGTTGATTCATGACCCTCTCCACAGTCAACATATATGAATCCCTTGTAACGGATTGCTAGGTATTTGTTTTGACCCTAGCATTTCTAGGAAAACTGTATTCGTCCCAATCCCTTGCAGATATAGTAAAATTGAAACCGTCCCTGGTAATGCACTTCTACTGACGCAGTGTCATCCATGTATGGTGTCACTGAATTTCTAAAATACAGTTACGCCACACATTTTCCATTCGATGGGGCAGATCAGGATGGATGTCATGATATAACATTTGGGTTTTTACAGGGGGATGGTTTGGAAAAACGTGAGGCAAAATACGAGCAGTATTTGGCTCCGTTTGTGGTTATTAACAAT
>JAULBU010042919.1:0-14184 GCA_032358235.1 Odonthalia washingtoniensis | reverse complement strand
TGGATCAGTATGAGAAGGGAGTACTACGCGGCCATGAACTGAATAGAGTTGACGCAAATTGCATTAATAGTGACTATAATGAAGTAAATGACGAAGGGAAGAGAAGTGGCCCTCAGTGGTCTGTCCCGGAAGTCCTGAATATCTCCAAGGCGTGGGGTGCTACAGACACAACAACTTGTCCAAACTGAAGAATCGCTGTGGAACGGGATCGAAATATGTTGTTCCGAGCAGTTCGGTATGACCAGAACGAGGGATTTCATAAGAAGTAAATGACCCACAGTTAGCAGGGATTTTCAGTTGTGGAATTCTTGCTACAAGAAAGTCCTTGCCATGAACAGGGCAGGTAACGGCCAACAGCAAGCATTACACAAACTGACACATGCCATTTACCAGAATCGTAGACGAAAATACAGAGATAGGAATCCAGGTATTGGAATATTTTTCAAAAACGTTGTGGTTGCAGAATATCTGTCCACTATTCCAAAAATTGGAGATGGGCAGATATTCTGCAACCACAACGTATTCCAAAATTTGGAGGTGTGGAGGAAAATGGCGTTGTGAATATTCAACGGAAAGAAACATACAATTCTATTGTAGGGAACACGATAAGAATTAAAGTTGCGGAAACAGAATCTGTAGTCACTGCACGGTCATCAAATGTTTCAGGCAGAGATGGGAGGTCTTATTTCAACAACAACGAACAGTCTGTGCCTCTTGAGGCAAGGCAGTATACGTTGGACGTACTTGAGAGTCCGGATAGTACGATTGGGCCTGTTCGAAACGATTCACATTACAGCGGGGATGGGACACGGCAATCGAAATTTTTGGATAAATTTCGCCGTAATTTCAGGGATGTGTACAATGTTGCGGTCGTGGGTGTCGAAGAAGGGCGTGAGCGGAGACCAGGCGTATTAATTCAATTAAACGGATGGAGAGGAAGACGGGTGAAGGTAGCACAAACTCAAATTCAATTGATGCCATTAAAAGTTCGATGGAAGAAACAAACAGAACTCTACTAGACGTAAGTAAGGAACAACTAATTGCAGGTAAGGATGAACGTTTATACCTCGGTTTACAGATCTTATCGAAAGGTTCGGATGCCTATAACTGGTTGTTGAAGAGAATGGAAAAATTAAGTGAAGGTACAAGTTGTGATGATGAAAAGCAATCCTAGACTGTCTCGCTACTGTGAGAAGCTTATGTGTATTGAGTAAGAACAGGTTGAGAACGGGTCATTTTTGGTTTTTTTGAGATAATTAATACCTTTTAAATAAGCAATATCTGTTTAACATTTTGATTTGAGTGAGAACATGTTGAGATTGAGAACGGGTTGTTTTTGGTTATTTTTTATTACGGATATATTTTTCTGTTACCTTCCGTAAAATTATGCACTTCAAAACGATCAATACAACCTTCGTAAACAAAAAGTTAACTAGAAGAGTAAAAGAAAAAACACTTGGACCTAAATGAAATCGTCGAAACTTGTTTCCTCGCTTGGTTGGGTGAAGTTTTGGTTGATTTGGATCGTTACGATGGTGATGATGGAGAGGGAGAAAGACAAGAGGTTAAGTGGAGGTGCATTATTATATGAGGCTTTTTCAAGATGGAGTTGATTCTCGAAATAAACACAGAATGCATTTCATGAAATCTCGTTCCCGAAATTCAAAAATTGTGGAGAAAATGCACCATGAAAACAATTTTTTCAGTACAAGTTTAAGTAGCAGAATACACGTGTAATTTATTTTCTGATTTACATCTCACACCGCCGTCGGTTTTTATAAAATCATATATCACACCGCCGTGTGATTTCTTTTTCTAAATCACATTTCACATCACCGTCGGACTTTTTTCTGAATCATTTTTCCCACCAACATAACACCACCGATAGTATATCAGTGGTAATGCGTCCATGTCCCCCTCAACTTACGCATATCAGTGGTCTGGTTATTGTTCTTCCCTTCCCCAAATGTTTCTAAATTTATCCCATCTCTATGCCCACCCTACCCACCAAGTCATTCGCATTTTCTTCTTTTTTTATTGAGGAGGACAGCGCAACCGAGAAGGACACATGACTGCCTCTTGTCAATCAAAGACAACTTCGGCAACTGTGTCACAACGTGATGCTCCTGTTCGATCAGATATTCTAGTTCTCCTATCTGCATCATCACCGGATTCACCAACACCTTCACAACTAGCGTCAACATCATCAACAACAACGACATCATCGTCTGAAACAATACCGAAACGTATTCGCAATTCCAATTCCTCCATTTCATTCTCATCCACACCCTCATGCGCCGCAAGTAGAGTAGACTGCAACTGCTTGATTGTCATTAAAATAACTTTGATTTTTTCTGTACATCGCTTCTTTCTCTTCATGACAGAGCGGATCATCCGCTCCGTCTTGTCATCCATTTTTCAAAGAATGCCCGACGTTTGAAACCCTCCTCCCTGTTGCGGTACGATCTGAATTTTGTTAAAAAAAATACCGCCGTCGTGCAAGTGCCATCTCATGACGCAGCGAATCAAGGAAATAATTTTCCATATTTTAAACACACGTGTAAATTGACTTCACACATTCCTTCGATTAAAAATGTGGCGAAGATTTAATTCATCCACATGCAGTCATCTGCATGTTTCCGTTCCCAGTATCACAAAATATTTGTGATAACTAACTTTTCAATACAATATAGTCATTGCACATTATCAACACATGCCATTTCATCTTACATTGTTCAATCTATACTTCCCGCGTCACAATATTTATCATAAAGGTGATGTTTCAAATCTTTTTCCAGATTCTGCAGTTCATGTTCATCTATCAACAGCCCGTTTCCTTCTTCCCCTCTACCAATCCGTTCACCATCCGTTCCCTTGTCGCCCCTTCCATCATCAGTTTTCCTTTCCTCCATTCCAACTTACGTTTCTTTTATTGCAATTTTCCCTTTTCGAAATACATCTTCGACTGTAGCTTTAGATGACGATCCACCGCTTCCTTTCATATCATGTATACGGACCATCAAGTTTTGCAGCACAACAACAGCTTCCTCTACATTTCCAGTGCCACTCCCATTACTGGAAGTTTTTGTAGTATCCAGGATTTTATACCGCCTGCGAAACGTGTTGAAGAACATATCAACATTTTTTCGTATAGATAAAAGTACATTTTCATAACATCTATCCTGTACTGTCGCATACATGCGCCTGGTCTCTATAAATATAGGCCATTGTGGATACTGACCATCCACGCAGAAGTGAAGTAAATAACTTTTTCTACAAGATGGCGTCATCGCGTACCCTTTTTATGATTTAAATCAACTGTTCTACTGAATACATCTCTTATAACAGGTGAACAACTGAGTACTTTTCCTTCCCCAGATGTAGCTATTTCAATTATTGACCATGCCCAGCAAAAATTGTCCATGTCTACCCACACTTCAACAGCATGGCTGTAATCCACATCAATTACACCTTCAGTTAAATCCGTATCATGTCTATCAGTCATGTTCCTAGACCGTATTATAACACTTTCCAGAAAGCCCGCGCAGACAGGAAACCCGTTTTCATTCAATTGTCGCTCAATTCCTATCTGCTCTATTCGTGATAGCCTCCTATTTAAGAAGGCCGTCCCATAGCGATCGGAAATAAATTCACTGAATTTATCAACTAGTTGTCGAACTTCTATTGGCGAAAGTACGTACCACCCGTTCCCATTATTTCGTACTTGCCCGTTCGGAAACAGGAGAATATTTTTGTTTCTGTTGGTACAGCCGTTTTTTTCGATGACCCAACATTACTTGCTCAAATCTCCGGACGATAGGAAAGAAGATCGCATCGGATTTTCTTGTACAATCCTTTCGAAATGTTGAACAAGTCCACAAATGTAGATTCTGAACACAATTCCTGGTACAAAATAAAATTCTCCCCAGTCCTCTGTGCTCCCCCGCTTTTTCCACTTAAATCATCGACTTCGGCGTCCGATTCCAAATCGTCATTATCCTCATTACCTCGCATTTCACGAAGTATTTCGTGAAGCACATTTTCCTGTCGTTCCTGTATTTTTTGTTGTGGTTGCTGAAGCACAATTGCCTCAATCATTAATCTTTTCTGCTGCTCCGCCCGCTTCCCTCTTCGAATTATAGTTTTACAACCATAACCTTGATTCCGCTGGCTCTGCGACATCTCACTCTTGTCGCCACTCTTCTCCATACCGTCAATTTGAAATGACAGCCAACGCAGTTCTTTGTTTCCAGGGAAGAAAACATCCCGGTATTCATCTCATTCCATATGATTCCCATCCGAAATGTTGTTTCTATCTCCGTCCAATGGACATACTACACGTTTGCGATGTCACACATTTTCCCTCTCACATACAGTCCTGTATGAATTTTTTCCTTTCCATAGCCTACCTACACAAAACTTGCAACACACTGCGAAGTCATTTGGCTTGGGAATATCACACAACGTCGGAATATTATTCTTTTACCGGCTGACACTCCCATGTCAGATACATGGTCCATTCACACAACAACACGTGGATTTTTTCAACAGCAACTATCTGTACATGCAACACTTCCTCATTTCACTCCCACTTCCACAGTGAAATCACACCTCCCACAATACATACGTTCCATCACATCAATATCTACTGTCCAGCATAGACGACAATCATTCCATCCTTCCACCGCTGCACAGTGGTCGTACAGTACATATGCTATGCTGTGATCGGTTAATATTTCCCAACAAATGCACATAACAACAATGTACTTGTGCAAATTGAGAGCTTTTATTATTTTTCTGCCCGAAAAAAAACACCATTTGTGTAGCCATCCACTTTAAACGTTAAAATTTGCACATTTCGGTCATTGAAGATTTTTAAATGACTGTCAAGGTATGGATGTCCTCTATTACACTGTCAAATTAGAAGTTACACACACGTAGAATATTATTTTAAATTTATGAACAGGAATGTTTTTATTTTTAAAAATGAGACAATTTTGAAAAAACGGCTAGAAAAGTGAGAAAAGACAAATCTTTGACTTTATGGATGACATTAATTGCTTCTGACTACCTCTCACTCCCGGCTTCTCCGTGCATATTCATGATACAAAGAACACATATCATCCAGCCCGAGCCGTGCTCACCAAACGGTGTATCACAATCCGACGATATGCACGTCATCAACGCGACCGACACTGTTTCGATTAAAGAACACCGCCATTTCCACAACAATTTGATTCATTGTACAATTCATCCTCCCTACGAGTAACGCCCTTCCTGCCTATTTTCGAACTCTTGGTCCACATGAAAGAGCAAGATCGCGTATCTGCAGTACGCTACATGATATTGGCTCTATCGGCCCTTTCTTGAACTTCTCAATCAGTTCAATGAATTGGATCCACTTCAAAGTGCCGTTCGGAAGCAAAAGTGCGCAACTTCCGTCGTCAATTCTCAGGTGCAGACTGTGTACTGTATCAAAGGTCAACGTATTTTCTATTATTGCTTCGCTGCTGCTGTTTATATTCATCCAGTCCAAATCAACATACACGCCATGGAGGTTGCGAACTCTCCTACGGTACCACACTATTCTCCCATGTTATCAAAACCCCGTAAAGGAAGACTAACTCCACAACCTAATGTTGCAATTGTATATTTAGATCTATTCGCAAATGAAAATGCCCTTTTATGTCCAACCGATCGCGGTGCTAGTAATGAAGGTCCTATTGCTTGGATTCATAGTGATGTCACACGGGAGACTTTACATAAAGCATACTGTGATGTTTGAGGTGACATGATGAAATTCTACTTGATGGATTTGCACCACAGTGGTGGTAGTACTGCTACACCTGATGCACTGCTCTAGAAATATTCATTCACCAAAGTTTGGTCAACCAACCGCCCGACATTGCGTATCACCAAACCAGGGAGAGCTTTCTGTGACAAGTGTACCAATCTCACCACCAGTGTACATAATGCACCGTACGATACAACTAGCGACTCCTTGCTTCAGATAGAAAGAAGGTATAGTGGAGATGCCAACTCCGAATTCCAACACTATAGAATATTGCAGAATACCATTCAAGTGGATCAGAATGGGGGCATTATTCACTTAGTCTTTGATTTCGCTTAAAGATTACTACTGCTACACATCCTTCGGAAAGCAGGGCAGCTTCATTTCGTGACAGGTTTAAAGGTTTACCTTTTTGGAGATTCAGAAAGTAACTTCAGATGTACAGACATCCATACCTTACCTGAAGGGCACCGGCCGGGTGGTAAAACTGCAAACGAAGTTGCTTCTATGCTAGACCATTCAATCGCACAAGCAAAAATTAAGTCTCTCTTCCCAGGTGGAGTTCGAAAACTCCTGTTTCACGCTGATAATTGCGGAGGTCAGAATAAGAATCGATACATGCTTTGTTTTTTTACGTTCCACCTTAGGATGAAATAGTTCTACATTTCTTAGTGGCGGGGCACACCAAAAAACCGTTGTGATGGTGCGTTTGGGTTTATTAAGAGGCGAATGAAGACTCAGAACGTTCTGAACCCTAAATAAATGATGAAAATTGTGTACAGCAGCACCCCAAGTAACCATGTTATTTGTTCGGCGGATGTGCGTTGGGTTTCGTAGAAGTCTATACTGGAGAAGGTTTTTATGGTACGCTCAACATTTCGTATAACACGCTATCACGTGTTTAAGTTTCTAAAGGACGAGCCGTCAATTTTGTACTTTGATGAACTATCTGGAGATGCAGAATGGTCTGTAGTTCGTCTGATGAAGCTCACCGTAAAACCGGAAAACGTGCGGCAGTTTATGGTGAATGAATTCACCAACCACAGTTGTTTGTCCCCCATCATCCCACTTCTGGATGTTCCGTCCGCAAACGAAGCCAACCGTAAAGCGTACTTACAGAAAAATATACTCCAGAGGTATTATCGTAATGACACTTCCATGGAATCAGCATACTTTGCCGATGGGACGAATTGGAAAGACCCTATCTAGTGTCATCTCCATAGAAATGGGTCCTTACAACAGCTGTAAGGTTGATTTTTAATGTAAAAACAGTAAATAATAATCAAAATTATATTTTCTCGGAATATGCTACTGTACATAGTTTAATTTTTTTAATGGTTACACATTAAAATTTAATGTGCATTTAATGTGAGAAGAAAATTTTTCCTCTTTCAGTTTACCTGTTTCTCTACCCTGTATGCCACAGTGTGTACATCATAAACTAATTAATTTATGAACTCAACACCTCCTAACTAGAGATGCCCTTATATTAGGAAAAATACACGATCAGTAGGGAGTAAAGTGGTAATCGACATATTCAGTAGGGATCTCACCTTACTTAGGGGTTTAGGGGTGTTTATGGGAAATGATTTAGGGGTTTGTCTCATGAAATGCGCCTTGAATCAGATTACTCCCTACTGATCGCCGATTCTCCCATTACATTATTACTGTACAAAACTCCGATGACAATAATGTCAGGCCATACTGTACAGAGTGCTAGTAACATTGCTGGACAAAGTCTGGCAGAAAACCAAAATGTACAGTAAGAAATTTCTTGGCGTAAACCCACAACTAGAACAGTTTTTAGTTGTTCAAGTTTATTTTTCCCATTTTTAATTTTGGAACTTCCATCTTCAACCCAACGCCCTCGAACTAAACCAACTAAACTTTCTTCTTTCGTTCATTTCGGCGGAAGTTCGTTCAATCAGCTTCAATGTCATCATCATCTCCATCCTTCTTTCGACACGCATGACGTGAGATCGAAAAAATGTCATCATCACCACGAAACGGAGACGAAACGAAATTAGAACATCTTCCGGAAGACATCCTGCATCGAATCTTCACATTTCTTCACCCATATTCTCAACATTCCGAATCAGTAACAACTCGAACATTAATATTTCATGAAGGAGGGAATGATGTTTTGTCACTGGCATTGACATGTACGTTTCTATTACAGTCAGTAAGAACACACTTTGGAATCCGATTACATACTCTAGATGCAGTGTTTCCATTAACGTATCACCTTCCGACGACAACAATTCCCGATGCAAGTCTATATACAGCTGCAAACATGGAGGAGAGTTTAACTTCGACGGCGGAAGTGAATGAACGTGACGTTAACAAGAATACGGTCATGAAGTTGAACTGTGGTATTCTCTTTGTATGTGGGGAACAGTTACAAACCATTCGTCTTTCTCGATTTGTCAGTACTTGCATTTTGAACAACCCGAGTGTTGTCTGTGGCGTTCGTGAACTGCATTTGAATGATGGTGGGGAGCTATATGCAGCTCATTTCCGGTCTACAATCTTTCCACTTTTGAGTGTCTTATCTGTGGGTAATCCAGGTAAAACGTTCATAAAGTCACTTATGAATTTTTTCCCGAAATCATCTATCAAGATATTATCTCTCCATAATGTCCTCATTTCATTACTTCCTCTGTTACTTAAGTCATTTCAATCAACATCAACAAATGTACAGGAATTGAATGTTATGCATATAATGGCACATCCATCATCACGTTCACGGGGACCACTGTTTCATCCATCGATACCGTTACCGCATCATAGACAAATTTCAAATTTCATTCATGGCTTGTTCATGTGTAAAAATAATTTAAAAGTAATTCGTATATCGGCGATACGGTCAATGACAACAGATATTGGTAAATGCAGTAAATTAATAATGGAACATATAAGCAACAAACCGATATCAACGCAAGGTCGGTCGGAAAGATTTAAAAGGTCACAAATACGCCGTGACAAATACATTGACGTTTTGCAAATACAAATACCGCATCTTAAAAATGCACACCCCATGGTAAGACCAGAACCATTTGTGAAATTATTCAACGTTGATATATTAGACATGTTTCGAGTACCGGCTAATAGAATTGTATGGAACACACTCACCTGTACATTATGTATAACATATAGAAATCCAGTAATGTCTACGATGGAAGCAAATGCATTCATGCACAAACTAAAAATGTCAGAATAATAGTGAAATCTACCGATTGATTTTAAAATACCATGTTCCTATCATTGTATCTGCAGCGCCGATATTTGAATTTTTGTCAGAATATTTGATGCCAGCACTAAAGAATGAAATAACTATTCATATTCCAAGTGCTATGATATGGTCTGAAAATTTCGTAGATTTAATTCAATTTCTGCAAGCTCCATCTTCTGAAAATGTCTGTGCTTTCGTCATTATGATGCCTCCTAGGAAGTTATCACATGAGCCTCGAATCAGTGAGAACATGAACGTGATGACTTTTTTGGCTAATCTGAAACCTTTCTTAAGAGCTGTTTTTACGAATTGTAAACGTGTTCAAGCTGTCGGTATGGAAACAGGATTGAATTGTAAACGTGTTCAAGCTGTCGGTATGGAAACAGGATTGTGTGAAGCTGGCGTTTACGTCAATGATGATCTTATTGATTCTACGATTCAGTATGTTCGTCAGATCAGTGAAGAACGACGTGAAGTTGATTTGGAATCTTTAAAATATTGTCTTTCTCACTAATTTCATTTTTACGTTTTTGAAAGAAACTCAAAACACCGAACATTTTAAATGTGCAGAGGCCATGTTAGCGTGGTTCACACCATTAATTGTTACTGATATGCATCTGAAGAAAGCACACAATAATGTGTGTCATGAAAAACGGTTATGGTAGGGTACGAGGTTGTTGGGAATGATGCCACGTGTTTATGGCACTATTTACAGCTAAAACGGCGTGTGGAATCGAAACCAGGTTTCCGCTGCAGCAATGCTTACTGTCTTCTAAGAAAACACTTTCGCACAACAGTATAGTGTTTTGTACTGTTCCAAACGTGGCGAGATGTCGTTGGACTCCCTACCGTTTCAAAATATATCCCATCACGAGCTCTTAGCGAGAGTGGGTAATAGTTTCATCCGAAACCGACTTTGGCGATTGAATCAAAGAGTATAATTGACTTGATCAATTAGAGGCTCCACTGGACTCGGATTAAATAACATCAGAAGTTTTCCCTGCATGTGCTTTCTTTTCAGTTACTTGAAACTAATTCTAGGTTTTATTAATTTTTTTATATTAACATTGACATAACCAACAGCTATAACATACTGTTTGCACACAGTTGCACAAATAAGAGAAAAAAACAAGAATGTAACCTACACTATGATAAGATATCTTAAATTAGCTTAGCGTTGATATATAATTAGTATAACCTTCACTGTGTATCACTAACAGAATATGCAAATTGTTCAAACCTGTGTGGTTTGTTACTCTGGTTTCAGTTCCATGACTAGATTGAATAATTTCAATTTCAGTCTTGACAAACAAGTGTTTTACTGTTGTTTTGCTCTGATAACGGTAAAGTCCGTCCCAAGCGATGTTTTGATATTAGAAGCAAAAACATGAATAATGTCAAGGTTAGAAAATAATTGGTTACAAAAGCAAGGTATAAATATACGTTGAGAAATGCAATGTTAAACTTACAGATACCAAGAACGAACGTAATAGATCTGAAAGCTTCTTGGTAGATTCTTTCGATCTTCAAAATTTGGCAGTCCAAACCAATTTGGAAAAGTCTCTGAATCAAGTTGCAAATGAAGTGGTTGGTGAAAGTGTAAATTCTCCTCTTGTCGGACTAATGCATCATTGACATACCATTCAATTGTATCTTGTTGCCAATTGAAACCAACCCTGATTGGAATTTCACTTAAATCGAAGTCTAGGTCAAAAGCTTTGGGATGACTTTGTCGTCCAACGGATGGATCGTAATGTCGATGAATATGCATGTTCGTGTTAAAGAGTTGCTTGTATGGAATACCTCGATGTGAAGGCTTTCGTGATGTAGAGTACTCAAAAACATCTAACTCTGTCCATAAATCACGATCATTACGAGCGAACCAGAAGGCACTCGAAATTGGACTGTCCATTAGTCTACACATAATTTCAAAGTACCCATATAGCCTTGCCTTCTTAGTACGTACAAATGAAGTGGAATAGCTATGATACATGGATGGGTAGGCTTTTGGAGCAGTATCTTCATGGGAATAGAGATGTAATGATCCTTGATTCACTGAGACGTTTGACCTTTTAAAAAACCCAGGAGGTCGTCCACGCCATTTGGAATTCGTCTTTTCCCAGCGATGTTGTCGAATCCATTTGCCTCTTCTGGATCCGTCTTCAAACTCGTCAGACATTTCCCAGTCTGGAATCCATATATAACCAGGACTTGCTGGAATATGTGGTGTATCGGGTCTTGGGAGTGGAGTTTCGGCTGGTTCATAGTCCGCATCCGATATCGAAGAATTATTGTGACTGACGGGCATTTTAAAGCTTTTGCAAAGCTTTTTCAAAAAGAACCGAGGTTGAATAGATTTAGGTGGAGGAGGTACCACACACTTTGAAAATGATGGAATTTCCAGTCTATTTAAGAAATGAGAAAAATACGTTCAGCAGAAGGAGTCAATTTTGCCATTTATGATTACAACTCGTCATTACTGTATTTTGACAGACAATTAAGGTTGTGCAGAGTACGAACACAATTACGAGGACTTTCCCCATTCAAATGTTTCTTTGTAATAACATTTGAAAGGAAAGAGTCTGAATGTTTATTGCAGACTGCCTTCAATGCGCAGTTCATGTGATTTTTTTTAAAAAATCACATGAACTGCGCATTGAAAAATTATATAATCAGATTTTAAAAAATCAGCGCCTTGTCATTCACAGTTTGCCTTAAGAGAGACTTTTAATTGCAAGAGGCAACTGGGCTTCACAAAAGGCTTGATGTGCTGTGAAGTCAAATCACATGCGATGTTGATAAAAAACAGATGCATAGAAGCGTATATGATTGTCATTTACTGTAAGCAAAATTTCAGAATAAACGATGAAGTGGTTCGTCTGTTAGAGCGGAAAAGGCCTGTTTCAAGGTGAGGAAAAAAGGGTTTTTATGTGGATAAAACTTGTCACGGGAAACAGGATTTCTGTTTCCCGAAACACGTGTGAAAGTTTTATTACACAGAGCCAATAGGGTAGTGCTTTGTGTACGCCTAGTACCGTGCGTAATGTGGCATTGACGGTTACCGTGAAATGCGCAAAGGCGTGACATTTGTACAGAATGTGCATCATTGCGACGCAGAGAAAGGAAAGGCACAGTACATTACTCATGTAATATGTAGATTTGCAGGAGAAAATAAGAAGTTGCAAGTGATTGGATATAGGAAGTGTAAGTTAGCCGTGGGTGATAATTACGTGTTGGGCAATAGCGGGAAAGTAAAGTGAGTTGCGACAGTGATTTGGATACAGCATCTCTCAAGTAGTCATTCATATCTGCAGTTAGAACATTATATAGGAAGTACTGCACTGATAGATGTTCGACGAGATGGGTCATCAGCTTTGATTTGACAGACGAAAACAACCGTGTCTTGACTACTGACAAGAACAAAAAAACACGGTGATGAAAAGGTAACTGAAAGGAAATTGTAACGTACGTATGTAAGTAAGTGATCCGATAGTTTTGGGAACAAAATTAGGAAAGGCGAAGAGGGGAAACAATTTAAAAGTAGCGACTAGTATATATTGGGCTGCCAACATTTGCAACGTAATACGGGCATATTGTGTCCATCATAGGTAGTCCCATCATTACGAGTCAATGGGGAATTTTTGAAAGTTTGAAAAATGATTATAAGGGACGGACGTGGAAATATTACATAATTCGGTGAACTCTGTCAACAAGATTGCATTTAAATGGTAAGAGGCAAAATATAATTTTTATGAGGAACTACAACAGCGTAAATTTAGAGCTATTAAAAATTTGCGAATCTAAAATTTATCCCCGTTCTGGCCATGTTCGTTGTTCAATATATAATAAAACAATAATGAAATAAAACTTTTCGTAATCATTCATAATTGAATGCATCAACTAATACGAACCTCTTGACGATGGTGATATTGATGTAAACCTATCATTCAATACTGACGATAGGCTGACACAACGGAAGGCCTGGAAGAAATTATTCTCTTCAGTAACTAGAAATGTTTTTGTAGCTAGCAAAGTATCGCGTTTTCATTTTACGAACATACCGAAGCAGCTAACTAAATATCGGAGTGTGGGGGAATTGACTTTGAAATGCAGAAAAAAGTTTGTAAGAATTGGTGATGTTTGTACTCGTATAATAATAACATTGGTATTTCCACAAGACGGGAAGGGACTATACGACGCATTGATCAAGCAAAGAAGTGGTGAAAGCACACCTATAGACGGAATGGTAACTGATTTATGAGAAGCACAAAAGGAAAGTGTTGAAACGCGTGTATTGAGATCATGTTTGTTTGCACATATACCGGATACTGATGTACGGAAACTACTCGGACAGAAGGGAATGGATATTGATTCAGAGAGCGATTAAGATTGAAATGAGGATGTTAATAATACGACAGAATGTTTCGATACTGAGGTACAGGCTGATTATGAGGTACGTGATGGTAGCAATATTATTCCTGAATAGTATGAAAAAACAGCCGATGACGATGATGTTACGGATAATAGTAGGTGTTTTTCTGGTACTGGGAGTAGTGCCTTTTTCAAGGAAAGGAAATGTGTACGAGACGATTGGCTGTACATGGTATGTAGTGGGCGACTGATAACTGCCACATATCGTAGCCGACATTTTTCGGACATTGAAGTAGAACAGGTTGTTTATTTTATTCTCAGAAGTGATAATATTCAGAAACTGTCTTGGAGTAGTCGTCATGTAAGATGTGGTAACGAGATGAAAAAAATTCCTTGTGTTATGAGGAAAATGTCCATCGAAAGTATGTGGAGAAAATCTGTAACGGAGTAAAATTAAAAGAAAGATACAAGGATATTAGGAAGAAAATTATTTATAAAACTTGTACAAAAACTAAGTAAAGGTGAAGTTAAAAGACAACCGTGTGTTGATTATGTGTTAAATGGTCTCGTCTATGAAAACATATGTAATATGACGGAGTTGGTTAACAGGGAAGTGCGTAAGGGAGAGGACCAAAAATTGTCGTTACGTTGGTTGGAAGGTGTATCTCAATATCTCAAATACAATTACCAGACACATGTATCGTATACAGACGGTGACCCAATGCATGATCTGCATCTTGGATTACTTAGTGGTGCAGGACAAGAAGAAAGAATTGGAAAGTGCGCACAA